>CM076399.1:21333739-21496384 GCA_038363315.1 Mugilogobius chulae | reverse complement strand
GTGGGAAAGAGAGAGGAGAAAGGGGGAGAGAGGGAGAAGAGAAGATAGAGGGGAGAAAGGGGGAGAGAAAGAGAGAGAGAGCAAGAGGGAGAAAGAGGGGGAGGGGAGTGAAAAAAATTAGAAATACAGTGAAAAGAGATAATGTATCAGCGAAGGATTGTTTTTACGACCGACAACATCGACTCTGAAAACACACTCGCTGTTTGCTCCAAGGAGTGGGAAGAGTGGGGTAGTTTTAACACCGTGTTTCCCAACCGGGGTGCACGGACCTAAGCCAGTTACACAAACACGATACTTGGAATGACTTCAGTCTTTAAATGAATGATAAAGGCACTATTTTCTGCATTTAAAAAGCGGCGACGTTTTAATGAATCTGTTGCATGGAGTCGAGTAGATACATTGAAAAACGTAGAATAGACACGCCAGTTTCGCTGGGTTAATAAATGAAAACAAGCCTCCAGAGAACACTTACTTATTTACTTAGAATGCAGCAGGGTGGTTGGAGCTCTGGATTCCCAATAAGGAGATCGTGGGTGTGACTCTCTGGGTGGCGTTTGCATGTTCTCCCCGTGTCACCGTGAGTTTTTCTCCAGGTACTCCTCTCACCTCCAAAACAAGCATGTATGGGTTAATTGTAAATAATCTGTAAAGTTCTACTAGTTAATGAATGATTGTCTGTCTCTAACACTGCAATGAGTTGGCCTCTGTTCCCCCCGCCTAAGGCCCAAAGTTCCAGCTGTATAGTATCACACGTCAATATACAGTATGTAGTAGGATGAGCACAATTTAACATATTTTTTGCGTATCTATGTTACGTTGTAGATTTTGCACGATAGGTTTTGGTTGAAGCCATGTGGGGACATTTTCTATAAGGGTATTTCACACCAACACAACCCCCAGTCGCTGTCGGTAGGGAGGAGCAACGCAGCGTCTGTTCACGTCACTATGGGGTGCACCGATGTGAAAGAACATTCAGACAAACACGATCCAAACAGCCAACAGTCGCCAAACAAATGCAGAGTGAGCATGCGCGTGATGTAACGCTTGACGAAAATGACGAAACATAAGTTGCACGCGAGTAGTAGTTGTCAAACTTTGACGGCAAACGATGTTTCTAGTCTTACCTCACGGATTAAGCTCACTCGTATTTCCCTCCACAGTCCAGCCTTCGTACTGCGCTCGCCGTAACTCCCCGTGTTTTCCTCCATCCAAATAGAACCATTCTCCTTCATAGTTACGTCCCGTTTGACCCCGTGTAAATAACAACAATCCATGCTCGGCTAAATACTGTTTTTCCGTAAGCGTCTTTTTCGGTTTTCCGCACCATATTCCTGCGCACTGGTTCGCTGGTTCTCCTGTGACCACGGGCCAATCAAACAGCTGCATTTGCGGCAACTGGCGACACCGACTTTACCTGCAAGTCTTCAAAAACCCGCCTCCACGACGTGCTCCGCTCCTCTGACCCCCGACAACCCCATTTACACCAAACACACGTGAGCCGCCTGTCGGCAAAAGTTGCCAAACTGGTTCAGACGGCGACCCTCGGCTTGGTGTGAAAGACCCTTTAGGCTTTGGGTAAGAAAAGATTAGGATTTTGTTAATGTTCATTATCATAACACATCTTTACAACTTCCAGCGCTTTAACACGTGTCATAGTTACGAAAAAAAAAGAGACCTGAAATCGTGCTAATCTTACGCCATTGACACGTTCTGTTATGTCTACAGTGTATACACTTTCTTATGAGGACGAGTTGACAACTGTCCAGGATGTTCCCCCACTTAAGGCCCAAATAGGTCCAGTCATCCACCACAAGCGATAGAAAATAAATGAATGAAAAACAATAATTAGGAGGTAAAACTGGAGATAAACCACTCCACCATGACTTTTGACAAATTTAGGGTATCTATTGCTACTACATCATTGCCTGACCAGCCAGCCCTTCATCGTTCTGTTCGAATGCAGAGGGACCTGGAACCAAAGACAGTACCAATCACTTCGTTGTCCAAAATTAGGACGATTCAATGTTTGCCAGTTTCAAACCTTTTTTTTTCGCGCATCCCGCTCATAGACACAAACAGTGGAAACCAGTCGAAAAAGCATCGTTGTTCGCGAACTACAAGTTTATCACTGCAAAAACAAAAGTTTTGCTGCTAAATCAACATTTGTGAATGAAACTCAATTCTTAAGAGTTCAGGCGAAAAAACAGTGAGAAAGGAGACAGACGTCTGTCCAACCCGGTCTCACAAGAAAGCGTACATTTACCACGACATTACACAACATGTAAATGAGGTATGATTAGCACGAGTTCATGGCTGTTTTGTGTAATTATACTACGCATCACAGTCCCAGTTCATTTTAATGGTGGTTGTTAAGACGTGTTCTTATTTATGAATATTAATGAAATCCTGATTCTAATCTTAACCTGTCCCCAGCCCCAGACCTAATCTTACAATTTTAGTAACTTTATGCCTGAACTTACCCGTTTCACCTGAAGAAAACGTCCCACGTGGCTTCAACCAAAACTCGTCCTATTTTAACGCTGTGAAATCTCGTGTCATTTTACTCTTTTTCATATCGTGCTAAATGCACGGCGTAACATAAGTACTAAAACAGCTGTGAACTCGTGCTCAGAATACGCTGTTTTTGTGTCGTGGTAAAAGTACCCACTCTAGTGAGACTGTGTTGGTCTGTCAGACCAGTTCAGACCTGATCCAAACAGCTGCTCTCGCCCAGTCTCTTTGTTTTATTCAAAGAAGTTTCCACAGCTAAGGAGATGGAGAGCGCGTCTTTCTGCATAACGTGCAGTAGAGCGTAAAGTGACGTCAACCGAAAATCCCTCTGTACTGAATTTAACTTTAATGTTTAGAATCTGCTTTACAGGCTGGATTTACTCAGTTGGACGGATCAGATGTGGCCCCCGGGCCTTGAATAGCCCTTCATAGGAAGTACTTGGGGCAAAAAAGATATTTAACATGACTAGAATGAAACTACTGGATTACAACCATGACAGTTGGATATATTTGGTTTAAAAGAAGAAATTCATTGTTTTCTCCAGTTAAAATGGTAAAAATCTTTAAAATATTGCACACATTTTAGTCTTTTTTTAAATCAGGCTAAATATACGGATGAACGGTCTTATTTATCGAGTGTTTAGGTTTGGCAGGTTTGTTCAAGGGGAGCGGTGGAATAATTTGGTTTGATAATAACTATTTACAACAAAGACAATTGCACAGGCCTTTGGAAAGTGTGAGACTGTGAATGCGTCAGTCCGGAGCGTCAGAATCAGTCGCTGCTTAAACTATAATCTTAAAAAAGTGGAAATGTTGATTCTGGAGGTGAGAGAAAGCCATAGAAATGTTAATTAAAAGGACAACAATAACTTTCTGAGGTTTGAACTGGTAAATCTTTTATTGGCTGCAACACTTTTCCAAATAAATAAAAGACTCGTTATATGTCTGTAGGAAAAGTGACGTGGGAAACAGATTTTCTCTTAAAATCCTAAACATCTTGGTGTCACAGAGACCTCATTTGTCAGTATTTTAAGGATTTAGCTTAAAACACGTGTTTGTATGGCAGGAGCAGGCTATATTCACATCTGAACTAGTGGCACAGGGATTAACAAGGATCACTGGTGGAGAAAATTCTAAATACTGTAAGCACATTTCTGTTAAAAACAAGCTTTTGAATCAGTTTTATTTAATATTATGATATTGTGCAAGTGAGAACACATGCCCATAGCTTGAGGCTAATCACCAGCATTTCCAAACCTTTTTAAGTCTTACTAGACTTTTTTGCTTAACAATTTTCCGAGGCACACCACCTATTAAAATATTCGCAAATTAATCATTTTGGAACACACAACAATTTTTTTTAATTTAGTAGAAAATCACTGTGTGATGGTGATTGGAATGTTCCAGTTAGAATATCTATATCAGGGGTGTATTTTTCCTGGAGGGCCATATTCAAAGCCGGACTAGTAACAAAGGGCAGGACCACAATTATTGATTTAAGAATTTGTTATTTATTGCAAGCACATTTTTAATAATAGTAAAAAAAAAGTTGTTTATCTATTAGTTGTGTCCATTCAAGAACACAAGTGCAAACACATGCTCCACAAAATCTGGATTTTAATCGTTATTGTTTTCTGATGAGGGTGTTTTTGTTGATGGACCTAGACTTGTTTTGATGTGTTTCAGCCTTGCATAAATACATTTCCAAACTTGATTCAAGCTAAAATATCTCGTCAAAAGACAGAAATGTCTTGAAACAAGTGAAATAAGTTTCTGAATATTAGAAAGTTTATTCTATTCTGGCTAAATAACAAAATTTAAGATGAATATTCTGAATTCTAGAAACTTTAACCAAAACTAAATAATGATGTTTTGTCGTGTAAAGCGCATTGCTTGATTGGGACTGATTAAAACAGGTGAAGGGCCGCATCTGGCCCCCGGGCCGCAGTTTTGCCCAGGTCTGATCTAGTGAAGCATGTGGCACAACCACCAAGTGGTACAGGTCAGATCTATGGAGAGGCAACCTTGTTTTCCTGAGCTATTAGAAAAAAAACTATGAACAAATGTTAAATAATGTCTGTCTGTAACAGGGGGGCCCAAACTTCTTCCCTCAGCGGGCCCAAAATAATTGTTATTTTTTCCTCAAAAAGCCAATATAATGATTTTGCAGCGTGCCGAGGGGCCAAACCTAATTCTATGTTGCATCTATATATTTACTAAAAGAGAGTGATTAAATTGTATTTTATGAACATGTTTAGTAGAATAAAACTATTTTAGTACATTTGACAATCTTTTTTACTTAAAATGTAATCAGACAAACATTCCTAACAAATCTCAGCATCTCTTCGTGGGTCAAATTAAACTTCTTGGAGGGCTGAGTTTGGCCCCCGGGCCCCACTTTGGGCACCCCTGTCCAAAACATTTAAGTCAATGTAATTAGATCTTCATAGTGTGTGAGACTTTTATTGAAAAGGTTCAACAGAACATTGTCTTTACAAATGTAAACGCTGGTTGGTTGGCTTTGATTCTTGAAAAAGTTGTTCTAAACTCTCCTAAATGGTAAATAATTTATTAAATCTTATTGAGCTAATTTCATAGATTAATTATTAAAAACTGATACATTTTTCATCAAAAAAAAAAATAAAAAAAATTGCAAAACATTGAACTAGGCTACTTGGGTGTGTTGGCATACTGT
Organism: Mugilogobius chulae; assembly: GCA_038363315.1. NCBI lineage: Eukaryota > Metazoa > Chordata > Actinopteri > Gobiiformes > Gobiidae > Mugilogobius > Mugilogobius chulae. Next base: position 21,491,178 of record CM076399.1, on the reverse strand, counting down.
ATTCGTTCTTGGTGTTAGTTGGCCAGCTTCAGCTTGTGGTTGGCAGTTCTCTGGAACTTTTATCAAGGCCTTCTGGTTGTTTTGAAACCAATCTACTTATAAATTCATCCACCACTTAGATCACCCGCGCCGGGTCTCTTTTGGCGCACTTATTGAACTTCCGGTGTGTTTGTGTTGTTGTCTGTGTTGTGTTTCGTTTTTGGTTGTTTGCTTTTTTTGTCGAACAGTATAAGGGGGCGCAGACGCGCGGGAGCTCCGGGCGGACGACGGCGGAGCGGACGACCCGAAGAAGAAGAAGCAGCGGCGGCAGAGGACGCACTTCACGAGCCAGCAGCTGCAGGAGCTCGAGGCCACGTTTCAGCGGAACCGTTACCCGGACATGAGCACGCGCGAGGAGATCGCCGTGTGGACCAACCTGACCGAGGCGCGGGTCCGGGTGAGAATACAGACTTTGTTCATACTTCACAAGAAAAGAGAATTAGCTAACTATGTATTAAGACTGTTGCCATAGCGACCAATAGCTTACTTGAAGCCATAGACATTTAATGAGTCTAAATTAGTCTAAATATTCTTTTAAAAATCTTTCTATTACTATTTATTCAATAATAAAAACAACAAATTTCAAGTTAATGCAAAGACATTTTTCATCTAAACATGATTTAAAAACAACAAATAAAATAAAACATTAAAGAAATAGGCTACTTATATAATAAGATAAGACAAAGACCTACATAAAATATATATATATATATATTACAGTCTATTGACCCTATTTTGTCCCGCCCACTTTTCTTGGATTTGTACTTCCTGTTTAGCTGCATAGCCTGTAGACTTCAGATGATGGTTTTATTTTAACTGTCATTACATGTGTTTGAAATTGCCCCACAAGACAGACAGACAAACATGTAAACTACCGTAACAGAGCTAAACAGGAAGTGCAAATCCTAGAAAAGTGGGCGGGACAAAATAGGGTCAATAGCAGCCTAATCAACTTAAGGCCCGGGGCTACAAAATATATTTTATATTTCTTGCAAGTTTAAAGGTGCACTGTGTAACTTTCTTGACGAGAAAGTCAATTACACAATTCAGAAGAAATACAAAGTTAAAACCGTTTCAGTAAAACACAGATTTTAATTAGAAGACAAAAAAGAAGTCTATTTTGGTTAAAAAAAAAAAAAAAAAAAAAAAAATGCCGGGTTACTGCCTTAGACCTGCACAGATCTTATTGCTTTACATCTGGTTTAATTCTGGGTTAGTCCTGGTCTAGTCCTTGTTTAGTTCTGGTTTTAAAGGGGTCCTATTGTGTTTTTTTTTTATATTTAGTAAGAAACTAGAACATGTGTAGATCAGTAATTTACCTTTGGTTCATTGTAAAACACAAAGTTGATCTAAAACAACTTAAAAATGTCCTGTTCAAAACTGCAGAACTGATAAGCCCCGCCTCTTCATTTTAAAATGTAATTGTAAAAAGCAACAGATTAAAAATATATATATAAACATTGTTGGAAAGTGTCTAGGGACAGTTTTGAACCAGATAAGCTTCATTTTGAGAATTAATCTTTTGAATTATAACAAGTAAATACAGACAAGTGGGAGGGGATAGGTGGTAGGTGAGAACGAGGATTTCTGAGCACTTGAGCTGCAGCTGAAGAACAAAACAAGATTATTCCAACATGCAGGAATCAATTCAAATATAACTTTGAGTAAACTAATGATGAAGGAAGGTCATTATAACAAGGTTAAAAACTTAGAAAAGTGAATTTGACACAATAGGTCCTCTTTAATTCTTGTTTAATTCTAGTAAAAGCAATGAAAATCTAGCACAGTTATTATCATTACAGATCTTGAGCTGTAAATATTTTGTGCAATTAAGAATAGTCCTGGTCTACAGTTTTAGTTTTTTGAACTGATACAGTAAGGTTTTATAATCTAATTTAGTTTCTTTGTAATCTTTACAATTACATTTATGTAGGCCGATGTAATGTTTTGTCATTATGAGAATCATGTTTACCAATAAATTGCAGCTTGTTGTCTGAAAAAAAAAAAAAAAAGAGTGTAGGGTTAGGGTTAGTAGTGTAAAATAGAGGAGACCGAGGCATGTCGTCATAATGAGTCTTATTCTCTTCTGTCCTAAAAAGAAACAGATGAAGAGTTCAATAGCAAAATAGTCCACAACCTTTTTTCTATGTGTTAATCATTTTTACCAACATTATCAATCACAGTTATGTTTGATTAAGGAGAGAAATATATTTTATTTGCAACGACCTACACTCAGCCTTTAAAAACACTGATACAAAAGCAAACTCTCCAGTTTGGTTTGTGTTGTATGAAAAGTCTCCAAGTATTTTTCATATTTTGGCAAAACTAAAATAAATTTGAGCCAATTTGTTTGTTTATCCAGGTTTTGCAAATTATTTAAATGCAAACAGTCAAAATGTAGGCTATTTATAAACCACTTTACCAACTAAGTAAGAGTTACATTAAATCATCTCCAGCCTTATTTTTGTATTATTATTTTTATTATTTTTAGCAGTTAAAGCCAACATCCTCCAAGTGATTTAACTTTCTAAGAATTTAAAACAGCTTATACATTAAAAACTAAAATAAGCATAAAAGGTTACACTGCAAAAACTGACTTTCTAACGTATAAGTTTAGATGTATTTGCTTGAGCTTTTAAGCATATTTATCTGAAAATGCTATTGACCCTATTTTGTCCCGCCCACTTGGCTTGGAAATGCACTTCCTGTTTAGCTCTGTTAAGGTAGCTAACGTGTTTGTTTGTCTGTCTTGTGGGGCAATTTTAATTAAATATAATGACAGTTAAAATAAACCCATCGACTGAAATCTACAGGCTAAATGCAGCTAAACAGGAAGTGCACGTCCTAGAAAAGTAGGCGGGACAAAATAGGGTCAATAGGCCTGATAAAAGATTAACTGATGACCTAAAACACAAAGCATTAATTATTAAAGAATAAAAATGATAGCATATTCTTGCTTTAATGTTTTAAAATGACACTGTGTTTCTGGAGGTGAAAAAAAATAAATAAATAAAAAGCTTATTTAAAAAATGTTTCCTTCACTGAAACAAGATTGAAGCTGATTTTCACACTGCAACGATTTAGGTTTTAAATCTGACTTCTTCAGAACACATGGTCAATATCCACTTGTTATATTATTTTTTGTTGCAATTATGGCTTAAAAACGTATTTTTACAAACAGCAAAGTGAAACTGGAGAGGACCAGCCAGGCTCAGCCAATCAGAGAGCAGCATTCGGCTACTGATGAGAACTAACATTCTATATTAATTAATTCAGACAGTACACTAGCGCTGTAGTTTTTTAGTTTAGTCGATTAATCGGTCAATGGGACATGTTTTTAGTCAACCAAGAATTTCTTTGGTCGACTACAGCCCTAGTACACAATGGTCTAATTTTTTCACAAAGTGCTGCATCTACCAAGCAGAAACCTTACACATTTATAACAAAAGTTAGTTACTGCAACTTTACGTTTTTGCCCTAAAAATTGTATTTTTCTTATTTGTTAATGGGTCTTTTTTGCAGTGTAGCTTAAATGTTTTATTACGGTCGCCTATAGCAAACGATTTATGTAAACAGCCCAAATATTCAAAATAAATCAAAGTTATTGACATTAAAAAAATACATTTACTTGTTTTAACGAAATGATGTACAACAATAAATATAATAATATATACTTAAATACAAAATACAGCTCGGAGAGAATTACAACACAAAAATTACAAGGTAGAAAAATATTGTGCAGTCTCCGCAGCCTGCAAAATAAACATCTATTGCTAAATTCCAGCGCACAACTGATAAAGACGTCACTTTGCGCGCGCCTTTTACGCACAAAGACGTCTCCCGTTTGATCCCTGCTTCTGCGTTTATGTTAATTCACTTTTGACACGGATTCTCGTTGGAAAAATACGCTTTGAGAGGAAACAGAAGAGATGCGTCAGAAGGATCTCCCGCTGTCAATCATCCGTCACCGTTTACAGCTTCACGTGTCACGAGATACGAGCTACAAGGCCGCGCGTAAAACGTGTTTGTTTTGTGCAGTGACGGCGCGCGCTCGGGCTGACGCACACACGCACTGAAAACGTAAAGGCCCCTATAACCAGACAAACATGTGAAGGTTTTAGCGGAAGAAGAGTGGAAACAGAAACAGGACAAAATCAGGTTAAAGTCAGAAGCAAAGCGAAGTAAACCAGGTCAAATGTGTGTGTATTTTGCGTCTTTATAAGTATCACAAAAGATTATCTGATGACCTACATGTAAAATTATTATTGAACAAAAAGAAGATGATTCAAAGAGACGCTGTGTAACTTTCTGGGGGTGAAAATGTAACGCATTATCCAGCTGAAATGGAAAGGCATTCTTTACTGACATAGCCTACATTAGCTTCTTATCATTCTGTGGAATATTAAAGCTAAAAGAACAAGATTTTCAAGGAAACATGAAAGGGGGGGGGGGGTTCTTATAAAACACAAAACAGTCGATTTGATCACAGTAAAGACACATGTTGTTCTGTTTTCAGTTTAGCCGAAAGAAAGGAAAAAAGCTTTTGTTGTAAAAAGTCATATTTACACGATGTGCCTTTAATGTCCGTTGAGCTTAATTGAAGGATATTATAAATTACAGATTGAACCTATACCTTAAAAAAGGAAAGACTCGAACATTTAACCCAGATTTTAACGGGATTTAGTTCAATTAAACCAGGTCAAGTAGGTTTCTTTGAGAACTATTTATAAAGCACTTTACACGAACCTTTACTCAAATTTTGACATTTGTAGATGAGGTGTGACACTTGAATGAACAAAAATAGGTTTCACAAAATATTTATAAGAATATTAATACGATATTTTCAATAATCAGATTATAAACTCAAGATAAAGTGGTTCAATCCAAATAAATAGTGCTTGTTAAGCCTTTATAAATACTTAGGCCTGTGTGTTGGACTGGATGATAAAGGGGCTATAGTTTCCCATGGCCCCTTAAAGCCTTTTTTGTTTTCTCTTTTAAAACTATTTAATATAAACACTGTGAAGAAGTGTTATGAGATATGAGATTTTTAAAATGTAACTATGCATGAAAAAACATGGCTGCATTACCTTTTTAAAACTACTACACAATACTGTTTTGTACAATGTAGAAACATTATTGTATCAAAGAATTAGTGAATGCAAAAATGAATGAATCACGTCATATACGAAATAGGTATCAGGTCCCATCAAGATGGTTTGTTCTGTGGGCTCAGATCATGTCTCTCTGTTAACAAGCAACCATTTTAAAGTCACCAAAAAGAGTAAAAAAAAAGGCTAAGCCAAGAATAAAGGCAACAGTGAAACATCTGGACCAAAAACTGATTAAATACAAGCAGGTTTTGGTGTTACATGTATACCAAATTAACTGTAAAAAAAACTGTGTTTGCATGTTATATATTCTTTCTATTATTGCCTAAAACGTATTCACCTCCATTAAGAATGCTCCAAAGTGTGTTTAACATGAGCTGGGCAACATCGACAAAAATAGATATTTCGATCATTTTGTTGGTTGCAGCCTTAGGGGATAATGTGTCAATCCAACAGAAATGTTTCCAAAAACTTAAACATATTAGCTGAAGATTCAGAATATCAAATATTCAAATCAAATATTATACTGTATTGGACTCAAAACATGTTCTAGTAATCGATTGGTCGACTAAAAAGACACGCCCCCTTTCAACACTCGTTATCGCAATGACTACACAACAATGTTTACAATGACTTCACCAAATATTTGGGTTAAATAATTACTGGCGCAGATAAAAATGTAAGACTAAATGTGAAAATGAAAATGAATGCAAATATTCGTTTTTTATAGTTATAGTTATTTGCAATACTTTTATTTACATTTTTAAACAGCTCTTTTTGAAATCTTTATTTTTATTAAACGATATATTTTCAAAATAACATAACGATATTATCTAAAATTTGATACATTGCTTGGCTCTGTGGTTAATTTACTAATTCAGTTGAATCATTAGGATGATTATTTATTTATTTATTTTTACCACCAGAAAGCTACATTTTAAACAAAACAAAGTATTAAATCAACTTTGAAAATATCAGAAATCCATCATCAAAACTAACTCCACAACAGAACAGAACCAAGACTAAACCAGGACAATAACCCTTGCTCTTTTCAGCCTTTTACGCACGGCCTTGGTTCGGATGTAACGTTACCGCAGAGCTCTTTACGCGATGAGTCGGATTGAACACGAGACGAGAGCGGAGGAGCGCGCGGAGACACGTCTTTTACGTAAACGTGTCGCGGAGTTTTAGAGCAGACAATCGCGGCTGGTTTTGGCTTTCAGCAGCTGGCGCCTGCTCCGCTCCAGACGCGTCTCACGTTGCTCGAGCCCCTCACTCACGCACGCACGCACACGCTCCTTTACGCACGCACGCGCTCAGGTCTCCGTTTGCGAGCGGCCTTGTAGCAGCAGCAGCAGCAGCAGCAGCAGTGAGTGTTCTGAAATGTGGAAGGAGCCCCGTGTAAATGTGAAAAAGATGTGTGGACATTTGGAGACAATTGAGTTATCTTGTTGGAGTTTGAGACGGGCAGCTCCACTTCAAGATGTTTTACTGTTTTCATTTGTTACAGCTCAATTCCGCTAATTTACAAGATAAATAGCCTATAGTTAATTAAAGATAGTTTCTTCGCCTTTTTGCGGATATTTTTATGTATTTTAGGTCTATGGTTATTTCTTCGTTGTGCGTTTTAGAAAATAAATGATGCAGGATGTGTCATGGCTTAATTCTCTTCATACGGGTCTAATTTCACTTATTGGAGAAAATTTTAAGTAAAGAAAAATTGTCCTCTCGCAAATACAAACACAAAACATGCAAAGCAACCAAAACACCGGCGGAGCATTAAAATGAAGAACCCCACATCTCCCTTAACTGTTACTAATATATTAGATTATATTAGGAGTTCCGTGATCATGTGTTTTCACTGGACATTTTATTAAACTCTTAAAGCTGTGCGTAACGGGCCGAACGGTGTGCGTAAAAGTGATTTTGTGCGCACAACATTTTCAGTCAAAATATGAATAAAAAAGCCAGCGGTGCACATACAAACCGGAAGATACTAATAGTATTAGTTAAAAAATAAATAAAATAAGCTACAAGACAATGATATTATAAGGGTATCTGAAGTCAGAGCATCTACATTTGTAGATACATTTAAAATGATTCTATAAAACAATAGAGGTTATGCAGTGACCTACATCATTCTAAATGTGAATGCTGAGTGGCAAGGATGCATAGAGTCAATGAGAGAAAGACATTTTCTTGTAAGAGTTCAATAAACAGCTAAAACAGAAAAATAAACTACAGTTGATCAAAATTCAACCCAAACAAGTACTGAACATGGTTGTAACTGAATGTAAAAGAGAAAATCAAGTCAACAGTTGTAGCAAAGCAGATAAACTTAGTTCTCACATTTATCAGACATTAAATTACAAACAATTAAACTTATACCTTTTTTTTAAAAATATGTTTTGAGTCCGTTTGTTGCAGTTAAAATGTCCTAATCACCAACTGTTGTTACAGACAAGTTTGTAGCTTACAAGCCGTTGCCACGACAAAAAATACATTGAAGAAATGCCACTCATTCTAAATGTTGCTAAGCAAAATGATGTCAGTGCATAACCTCTATATTTGAACCCTATGTTTTTGTGATGTTGCCTTTGCTAAACGCGTGTCTCTTTTGCAGGTTTGGTTCAAGAACAGACGCGCCAAGTGGCGGAAGCGCGAGCGGAACCAGCAGATGGACCTGTGTAAGAACAGTTACCTGCCGCAGTTCGGGGGCCTCGTGCAGCCCTATGACGACATGTACCCGGCCTACACCTACAACAACTGGACCAACAAGGGCCTCGCGCCCGCGCCGCTCTCCACCAAGAATTTCCCCTTCTTCAACTCCATGAGCCCGCTGACGTCACAGTCCATGTTCTCCGCTTCGCCCAACTCCATCTCCATGACCATGGCGTCCGGGATGGGACACTCCGCCGTGCCCGCCATGGCAGCCCCGGGACTCAACAACATCAGCAACCTGAACGGCATCGCACCTCGGGCATCAACTCCGCCATGTCGTCGTCTGCGTGCCCGTACGGCCCCCCGGGGTCTCCCTACAGCGTGTACAGGGACACGTGCAACTCGAGCCTGGCCACGCTGAGGCTCAAGTCCAAACAACACCCGCCGTTCAGCTACAGCGGCCTGCAGAGCCCGGGCACGAGCCTGGGCACGAGCCTGAACGCGTGCCAGTACAACAGCTGACCGGACACGCGCCTCGCACACAAAACTGGATTAGTCACTTTCCAACCAACAGAGACAGACGTGGAATATGCGGGTTTTATGCGTTTACCAGCTGTGGATTTCTAATGAAGACGTGTTACATTGTACATACCCGTGTTTGTCTGTAGAAACTGTAAATACGGAGAATTCTGACCAAACGACAGACTTTCATGTTCACATCACAGTGTTGTGCTTTTCTTTGTTCATTTGTCTAATGAAAGTTGGGGCTTTGGGAGCTACTGGAAAAAAAAAAAACCTCTGTCTAAACATGTTGCACATTTGCCATAAAAGCTTTAAATTAAACCGTCCAAAGTCTCAACTACAACTGTTCTCTCTTTCTCTCTTTTGAAACTAAAGATCAACACGTGTTACTCTTCGCCTATGCAGCAGCTCTCATTGCTACACTGACCTTTGACCCGACGGGACACTGTTGTACATAGAGGCGCCTCTCTGTCTGCAGGGGGCGCTGTCTCTGGCCCCGCATGTTGTTGAACTCTGTTTTGTACCATGACGATGTTCATAGCTTTACCTGTACGTAATTATACAGTCCATACGGTGATTCTTGTGTTAATAGTAAATATGTTTGCTTGAATAAAGTCCCAGAAAAAAACAGACCTTTTATTTCACAAACGGTGCAAAAAGTGTTTTCTTTTCAGCTAATATACGGTGTAATGTACGTCTAAGGCAGGGCTAGTCAACTGTATTTTCCAGAGGGACAGATTTTATCGAGGATCACGACTTCTGGGTCGGTTGAGGTTTTGCCAAATAGTCAGAAGACTATATTGGTTTCTATAGCGGTAATAAACCACAATTAGGACTAAGAACCCAAACCCATCATTAAACTAGATCTAAAGCGGTAAAAAACAAGGTCTAAGGCATAATTAAATTTTTGTCATTTGTTATTTTGTCACTGGAATAAGTGAAAAAACGCAACTGGAATTGAAACAAGAAAATACACACGATCCATTGGCAAATAGTTTTTTCAGACAGTAAAAAACAATGAAATCAAGATGACTATTGTATAGTTTAATCCAGGAGAGTCAATATATTGATATAAAATAAATAATATGTTACATCAATATGTTACAAAAATAAAGAAGACTGTAGAGCCGATCTCACAAGAAAGCGTACATTAAAATGAGGTATGATTAGCACGAGTTCACGGCTGTTTAGTGTAATTATAGTACGCATCACAGTCCCAGTTCATTTCAATGGTGGTTGCTAAGAAGTGTTTTTATTTATGAATATTAATGAAATCCTGATTCTAATCTTAACCTGCCCGAAGCCCCAGATCTAATCTTACCCATTTTAGTAACTTTATGCCTGAACTTACCCGTTTCACCTGAAGAAAACGTCCCCACATGGCTTCAACCAAAACTCCTCCTATTTTAACGCTGTGAAATCTCGTGTCATTTTTACTCTTTTTCATATCGTGCTAAAAGCACGGCGTAACATAAGTACTAAAAACAGCTGTGAACTCGTGGTCAAAATACGCTGTTTTTGTGTCATCGTAAAAGTACGCCCTCTAGTGAGACTGTGTTGGACTGTAGGGTGCTCACACTCCTCAGACTCCCCGGTAAGGTCTACTCTAGGGTACTGGAGAGGAGAATCCGACCGATAGTCGAACCTCGCATCTAGGCGGAGCAGTGTGGTTTTTGTCCTGATCGTGGAACACTGGACCAGCTCCACACTCTCTATCAGGTGCTAGAGGGTTCATGGGAGTTTGCCCAACAAGTCCACATGTGTTTTTTAGATCTGGAGAGTCTGGGGTCCATGGCCCTTTGCTCAGAGATGTCCAGAACCTGTACGACAGTATCAGCTCCAACCAAATCCGAGGCCTTGGTTTTAGACTGGAAAAGGTTCCCTGTGTTCTCAAGGTGGTGGAGAGTCCTTTCCCCAAGTGGAGGAGTTCAAGTGTCTCGGGGTCTTGTTCATGAGTGAGGGAAGGATGATTGACAGGCGGATCGGTGCAGCGTCTGCAGTGATGCGATCGCTATCGGACCGTTGTGCTGAAGAAGGAGTTGAGTCTAAAGGCAAAGCTCTCGACTTATCGATCAATCTACATTCCATCCTTTACCTGTGTAATGAGCTTCGGGTAATGACTGAAAGGACAAGATCTTGAATACAAGCGGTCGAAATGGGTTTTCTCCGCAGGATGGCTGGGCGCTCACTTAGAGATAGGGTGAGAAGCCCAGTCACACGGGATGAACTCAGAGTAGAGCTGCTGCTCCTCCATGTCGAGAGGAGCCAGCTCGGGTGGCTCAGGCATCTTTTTCGGAAGCCCCCAGGGAGGTGTTACAGGTATGTCCTATTGGTAGGAGACCCTGGGGAAGACCCAGGACACACTGGAGGGACGATGTCTCTCGACTGGCCTGGGAACGCCTCGGGATTCCCCTGGAAGAGCTGAAGGAAGTAAGTGTGGACAGGGAAGTCTGGGCCTTCTTAGATCCAAAATGGATGGATTCTACGAATAGCCAAAACATAAACCCACAAATTTTGGTTGAAATCAATAGACGACATTTACTTTGGGCTTAACAAATAAATCTTAAAATGCCCCAAACCCCAGACCTAAACTTACCCATTTTAGAAAGTTGAAACCTAAAATTACCTGTTAAACTCAAAGCAAATGACGCCACGTGGCTTCAATCATAATTTGTGGTTATTTTATGTTTTGGCATGTAGTAACATATTGACGTAAAAAAGGGTTGAAAACATTTTATTGTATGTTTTTGCCATTTTGTTGTACATCTTCGTTTTCTCCAGATGTTGTTTTGGTTCAATCACTTATCGGCACATTAAGATATTTAAGTTGGACAATTTTTCCAGAGTAATAACCCAAACAAAAACATATAATATAGGCTATTTGTAATGTTTAGAAAGTGAATTGACAGCCGGTTCAGATTTTTGGAGGGTCGTTTTGGCACTCGGGCCTTAAATTGAACAAATCTAAGGTATGTTTCTGGAGCTCAAACTTTTCACACAAAAATATAAATGAAAAGACAAGATGTGTTTTCTGTCCAATCAGCTGCACCCAGCACATACATTTCATTTGCACAGAATTTAACATTTATTTACCCAATTATATAAACTGGACCAAAACTCAAACACGTCCAAGTCAAACATTTGTAAAGTCATTTTCATATTTCTGACTAAAAGCAGTTTGTGGTGAAGTTTCCGCTAATTTTGTGTAGAATATTTGTTCAGCGCGTTCAGGAATGAGCCGTGAAGTGCTCCGCCCGCCTCACTATAGAAAGAGCGACTTGTGACATGGAAAAGGTGAAAAGAGTTTGTTTAATTCAGAAACAGAATTATTTATTTGATCAGCGTGTTTAAGGGTCCACCCACTCCCGGTCCAGCAGGATACAGACAGATGTGTTTTTAACTTATTTATTCTGGGACCAAGTCATTGTTCTGCAAGTCTTCGGTCCAAGTCCTAAGCTTTCGAGTCATGTTGAAGGTTAGGTCAAATGCTTGTAGATTTATTGGATTGAATGTAGTCAAAAACGCCAACCCGATCTCACAAGAAAGTGTATTTATACGACGACATACCAGAACTTAACTTAAACTTACCCATTTTACTAAACTTACCAGTTAAACCCAAAGAAAATGTCCCTTCAACCAAAACTTAATCCAAGGCAGATGCAATGATATGACAAGCACCTCCTCCCTTTCTCTCTCTCCTTCATCCTCCTCTCTCTCTCACTCACTCCTTCTTCTCTCCTTCCTTCACCCAACTCTCTATCTGTCTCTCTCTCTCTCTTATGTTGCTCTCTCCTCTCGCTTTGCTCACTCCCCTTTCTTCACCCTCCTTTCTCTCTCTCTCTTCCCTCTCTTCTTCCTTATCTCTCTCTCACTCCCCCTTTTCTCTCTCCCTCCTCTTTTACCCCTCTTTCCCTTCCTCACCCATCCACCCTCTTTCCTTCCCTTACCTCCTCTCTTCACCATCCTCTCTCTCTCTCACTTCTCCTTCTATCACTCTCTCCCCACTCTCTCTCTCTCTCTTCCCTCTCTCTCCTTCAACATCCTCTCTCTCTCTCTCTTTCCCCCTCTTCTCCTTCTGTCACTCTCTCCCCACTCTCTCTCTTTCCCCTCTTTCTCCTTCATCCTCCTCTCTCACTCTTCTCTCTTTCCCCCTCTTTCTCCTTCTGTCACTCTCTCCCCCACTCTCTCTCTTTCCCCTCTTTCTCCTTCATCCTCCTCTCTCACTCTTCTCTCTTTCCCCTCTTTCTCCTTCATCCTCCTCTCTCACTCTCTCTCTTTCCCCCTCTTTCTCCTTCTGTCACTCTCTCCCCACTCTCTCTCTTTCCCCCTCTTTCTCCTTCATCCTCCTCTCTCACTCTCTCTCTTTCCCCCTCTTCTTCTTCATCCTCCTCTCTCTCCTTCTCTCTTTCCCCTTCTTCTTCTCCTCTTCTCCCCTCTCTCCTTTTCCTCTCTCTCTCTTTCCCCTCCTCTCCTTCTCCCCCCCTCTCTCTCTCCACCCCCCCCTCTCTCTCCACCTCAGCTCAGCTCATCTCTCTCTCCTTCACCCTCTTTCTCTTCATCCTCCTCTCTTTCTTCCCCCTCTCTCTCCTTCCCTCTCTCTCTTTCCCTCTCTCTCCTTCACCTCCACAGTCACTCTCTCTCTTTCTCTCCTTCACCCCCTCTCTCCTTCATCCTTCTCTCTCCCCCCTCCCTCTCTCTCTCCTTCATCTTCCTTTCTCCATCCCCCCGCTCGCTCTCCTTCCCTCTCTCTCTCTCCACCTCAGCTCAGCTTATAACTCTCTCTCTCTCCTTCACCCCCCCTCTCTCCTTCTCTCTCTCTCTCCCCCTCCCCCTCTCTCTCTCCCTTCACCTCCGCTCTGTTTTTATCTCTCTCTCTCAGCGCTGGAGCAGATAATGAGCTCTTCTCAGGTGTCGCTGCACAGATACTTTATCGATCGAGGCGTTGGCCTGATAAAAACAGCTTCAGTAAAACTCAGAGAAACGTGTGGAGTTTGTAACACACTTGTGCAGTAATAGAGACAAAACCGAACAAAATCGAAAAGTGTGGCTGCAAAATCAAAAACTGAATCAAATCGTGACTTAAAAGTGAACCCTGGATATAATCACATGTTTATCCTAAAACACTTATAATATCATCACTTATATAAATACAGGACAGGATATAAATACAAGAAATTACATAGAGGCGGCCATTTTGACATTATGACATAAAATAGTGTTGTCAAGGTAACAGGTAACTAAGCAACATGAATTCCTCAGTTAAACTTTTTCAGTTTGAGCCGAAGTTTGGCCAAATAAGGAAGATAATGTGGAATCTAGTGACACTGAAGATAATCAAGAGGAAGAGTAACCATGGCAACACTATTTTATGTCATCAAACAGAATGCATGGACAAAATGGCGGCTCCCAGTGGCTTGAAAACAATATAAACAATGACAATAATAAAAAAAAAAAATTGTAAGCATTTATACATTTGTTTGCAATTTATTTTAAGAAGCATGAGCAGTAGTGTTTTAGCCATATTTGTCTTCATATCCAGGGTTCCCTTTAAGTGAATCGTCCCATCTTTAAAGTCTTGTTATATTTTCCGTCTGTTTTTTTGGTCAGTCAGTGCATTGGCATATCCAACTGTATTTTGAGCATTCCGAGTTGCCAAGTCCTCTTCTTTACAGCGACTATGGGCTTCTTTTTTTGGAAAGTTGCTTGTGATTTTTGAAGGTCGCGGGTTGCGTTTGTTTGGTGCTTGCTCCTGAGGCACTTTGACGTCATAAACAAAAGGATTTTTTGCAGTTTGATTCAAGAAAATTAACTCACTAATGACAGAAATAGACTTTTAGCATGTTTTAACGCTTTAACCCTTCGATGCATAAGTGGGGTCAAAAATGACCCCAGGTGTTGTTATTTTGAGAAATCTTTCAAATTAAAAGTAGTTACATTTTTATTCAGTTATTCCTCACAAAACTTGTTGTGACATGAGGCCATAGCATTTAAAAAAATGTAAATATACTTTTTAGGTAATTAATCTATTGTGTCACTACCCCACTCTTCCATAAGTTTCCTAACAGTTTCCTATAGAATCTCAGGGGTAAGCCCTAGGAACTTTTGATTCTTATCAACTGTTCTTGTCGGTTTACATTTACTGTGGCACTTACACATCTCATCATCAGGAGGTCATTTTGACTCAGTATCACACATGTAAGGTTCACCAACGCACAGAGCTGTCAAAGGAGTTTGTGACTCCTCACATGAAAAGTCGACTAAGTAACTCAAACCTACCAACCTACATCACTGTAGCAATGGGAAGGTGTGGAGTGACAAAATCCACAATCCAATGGCACGAGAGAAGCAATAAAAGAGAAAGACATGTCAGATGTGTCCAAGAAACAAGGACCGCAAAGCCTGTGTACTGATCACAGCCAAAAGCATGTAGTTTGTAACAGCTGCACCCAGGGAGAAAAGAGAACATGTTTTGTGTGTGTTCAGGTGTGTGGACAATGTTATAGTCCCCAGTTATAGTTGTATTTTTTATTCGTCCTTCATAATCAAACCAACGGTCACAAAACAAATTTTGCCATTTTTTTACCTGACTGATTTGTGCTTAAATGTGAATAAAAACTCACAAATTAACATCTCAGAATGTTCTTATGTTGTTTAAAATATAATACAAATCATAATCTTTAAGCAAAAATAAAGTGATGCTTTGATTTTAAGTGGGGTCATTTTTGACCCTACTCATGGAAGAGTGTAGTATTGTCGGCCAAGCATCTCAGGGTTAAATCCTTTATTAATGATCAAATAGTAACCTTACCTTTGTTCTGCTGTGACGCATGTTTAATTATTTGATTATTTTAATTCCTTTTTTTATGAGGGTCTAAAGTCGCTTGTTTTGGTCTTTTTTTTCAAAGGCTATGTTGCTTGTTGCTGAAAATCTGGCAACCCTGGTTTTCATTTTACTTCAAGAGCACGAGTTCATCCGACTCAAAGCGTCTCTTCACACAGAGTTAAACCGAACCACATCTCTGCAGTTTTCAAAGCGTAAAACAGATATTATCTTTCCATATTGTTTGCAGAAGTCTTCCTACACACGCAGCTTGTCTAAACTTTTCTTCAAAACCTCACCTTTAAAAAATGTCTTCTTCAAACTGGGCCCGGGACAAGCCTCGACAGCAGAAGCTCCGGATGCTTGGTCTGGGTGTGGAGGCCGCGCCAACACAACACTGGGGACAGAAACAATCAGGTTCAAACGTTATTTAGATTCTCAGTAATAAAAGTAGGGGAGACCGGGGACAATTGTAACACTTTTTTCCAAATTTGACATATCAGCTTAATCTTATTAAGTCCTGATTAAAACTAGATGAAATGAAAGCTGCAGATCTGGGCTTGACATGTGAACAGGTTTAGATTCTCTAGAGCGATTTATTTTGAAGCTGTTTTCATTTCAAGACAAGAAAGTCAAGTGTTACATCTGCACACAACATGAGGACAATTGTAACACATGAAATTACAACAATTAATGTTTTTTTTTTTTTTTTTAAAGATAATACATTTGACAGACTGGGAGGTTGTCCACATTTAACCCATTTAACTCTGTAATCTTATTAGAATAAAACACAAAACTTTACTTATCTTTTGAACTAAATGAGAATTATTCTGAAAAAATATGAAGGCTCTGATAAAAATCAGTCAAACAAATGATACACAAACTTTTTTTGGACGAAACATAAATCTAAATAAATCCATCCAAAATGAATTGATAAAATGGCCGAGGGGCAGTTGTAACACAGATGAGGGCGGCCATGTCTGGAGGATTTTATTCGATGTTAGCATTAATATTTGTTGTTGTAAAACTTACCAAATACAGACACAAAACCTATATTTAACCAGATAAAAACATCTCAATCACATCTCTGTCCAGAACAAAAACATGAGCTCATGTGAAGTAGAACTTTACTGATCAAAAAACTGTTTTTTTAATGTAAAAAGTTTCCTGAAATCTTAAATATCTTTCCACTCAAACAGCAGGTGGAGATGAAATGAGCAGGTTCTGTGCAAAGCTTAAGTTTCTGGTTTCTTCTGCTACGAATGGGAGCCTCTGTTACAATTGGCCCCGGTCTCCCCTACCTACATTAGTTTACAGCATGATGTTCACTAAAACACGTGCTAGGTCTCATTTAAAGTTGGGGTAACTAACATTTTAGTTATACGACCAATAGGGCTGTAGTTCTAGTAGATGGAGTCTTGGTCGACCAAAATGTTATTAGTCGGCTAATTCTTTTATTTAGATTATAAGATATTTGTATTCAACAGTAACAGAATCATTGGTCTGAACTGCCTTTTTATATAAACACACTGTTTTCTATTTATTTTATAAGATAAGATAAGATAATACTTTATTGATCCCCAATTCATTCTCTGCATTTGACCCATCCTGCAGAGCCCTGGGGCGTCTGTCAGGAGCAGTGAGCTGCCGCTGAACGGCGCTCGGGACAATCTCCATGATGTTGTGCTTGGCTTCGTCAGGGCCTTAGCTGGAGGAGCAGTTGGAGGTGGAAACCGGAGTGGAGACAGATGACAGTCAGGTGCAGGTGGAGCAAGTAGATTCTGTAGACACATCACAGTCAGGTCCATGGGAGCAGGTGAACTTCTGTTGTTTCAGTCGGTGATCAGACCATCCCCACAAAATCTTCCTCTGCAAAAGCTTCGGCTGCAGCAGATGTAAAAGTTCTGTGATTATGTTTCAACTATAGTTTTTGTATTATACTATTCAACTATAGTATTCAACTATAGTTTATGTTTCAACTATAGTTTTTGCATGAACTACAGAATATTATTAGTCTTTTTGAGCAAAGTTTCTTGCAGAGTTGTTACAATACTAAAGTTTCCAACTTGATTTTGATACAAAGGAATAAACTTGATTCTCGATACCACAATGAGAATCAGAATGTCCTTTCAAGAAAATCAGATTTTTATTCAATGGACTGACATTTTCAACACAAAATCCAAGTTTATGATCAAACATTTTAGTTTCAAACCAGTTTTGACAAAACTCAAGATTATTTTTAATAAAACGTTTCAGAAAATTTGATTTTTGATTTTTTTTCTCCCACAAGAAATATCAGATTTTGTCCTGTTAATGTTGTCTGTATTTGTTCAAATGAGTATCTAAATCCGACACCAGTTTTAGCTTTGATTTTTACAATATTTTTTACAACTCTGCTTTTATCTTTAGAGCCTTTGCCACGCCCCCTTTTTAGTCGATTAACCGGTCAATGGGACATGTTTGTAGTTGACCAAGAATTTCTTTGGTCGACTACAGCTCTAAAGACCACTGTGCACTGTGTGACTTGAATAATAAAGAGTTTTTGTTCTCATCAGGAGCTGAACGCTGCTCTCTGATTGGCTGAGCTTGGGTGGTCCTCTCCAGGTTCACTTTCCGGTTTGTAAAAAGTGTTTTATTGCAACCAAAAATGAACACGTCAATGATTTCTACTGATCATTTGGACTTAATCGTCGGTAGTTTCTTGTGCGAAAGCGTCGGTAGAAAAGCCTGTTGCGCGTCTGATTTCTTCACACAGACACAGCGAACACAGCTCTCCTCACGGGTCAAAGTTCATCTGTTTTATCACTCGTCAATATTTACTCTGGTGTTTTCTGTGAGGAAGTGCTCAATGACACGACGAGAGGACGACGAGGACACATACTTCAGATTAAACTGAGACAATGTTAGTGATTCTCAAGGTTTACAAGGCGTCACAGTCACTTATTGGTTTGTTTAACGCAGGACGCATTTTGAAACTTATATTGAGCGAAGACCAGTCCAAATAATACAACATTTGCATTTGACTACCACACTTTAAAAAGGCATTACACTTAAAAACTTTAAATCTTGGAATCAGAATTTGAATCTGGATTTCAGTTGACTGGATAAGATTTAATTGCTTATTTAACGTAGAATATTTCACTGGAATTTGGCTTAAAATAAGAACACAAATTGCCAATGGAGTAAGAACAGTTTTTTTTAATCCATTGGCAAATAATTTGGCTCAAAATAAGAAGAAATGTCTGAAATCAGTTCGAATACTGAAACTAGGTTGTGTCTATGTCAGGAGTCTGAGGGTCGTCCATCCTCAAACCCAAACACGAGGTGGAGGGCTGGACCGACAACAAAGGCATGACAAATTGTGTATGTAAAAAGTAAATGTATATGTAAAAATATGACAATTCACTTGTAAAATTTTAGTGGATAAAGTTTTAAAAAGTTGTAATTTTACAAGAAAAATGTCATAATTCCAGAGAAACACTGGATTTAAAAAATAAAAAAAATCTGAGAGGATTAATGTCAAGACGAACCATTTTCAGCGATTACACTTCAGGACTTTAAAATTTGTATCTTTTTAATAATTACATACAAAGTGTATGTTATCTCCATGATTAACATTACAATTTTAATCTCCTAAAGGATTAATAAAAAAATAAAAATAAAACATTTATGGCTTCAACTTTTCTCAGAAAATGCAACGTTCTTGTATTTTATTCTCAATAAATTACTATTTTTTTTTCTAGTTACAAGGATCTCATAAGATTGTGGTTAGTCTAGAATCATTTGCCCAGGTCTGGTCTATGTTATGTCTCTGCAATAAATCAAGGTTAAATGAGTCAAAACTAGGTTTAAATCCTAGAGTCAAGCAACTTTAACTTGTCTTGAAACATATTTTTTGCAGTGTAAACATTTATTTTAGGTTTATAACATTAAAATGTTTGTTATTTCGACTCTCACCTCACAGCAAGAAAGTTCGACTCCCGCTCGGCCTGGTCGTCTCTGTGTGGAGTTTGGATGCTTCTCCCTGTGTCTGTGTGGGTTTCCTCCGGGCACACCATGTTCTCCAACAACCAACATGCATGTTCCACTGCGTGGCAGATGGAGTCAGTACTGCTTAAATCAGGCATGTCCAAACTGCGGCCCGGGGGCCAAATACGGCCCTCAGACCTCCTCAAGTATTTGCACAAACAGCAGTATTACAGCATTTTATACTGAGTTTGAAAAATCTACCTCTTTAAAATCTATCTCAATAATTTTACTGTGTATTATAGTGGTTTTAAGCCCAACTCTGTCTTGTAGCTCAGTGGTCCCCAACCTTTTTTCTTGTAAGAACCGGTAAAGTCACAAATTTTTTTTCCAGGGATCGGTCGAGGTTGTGTAGCGCCGATAACAACAATTTAAAATGCAAACAACCAATTTCTTTGTATGCTTTTAGGTCTCTTATTGCTTGAATTTGCTGTTTATAAGACTAAGTGGCACTATTTTGTCATAGTAAAGCACAAGGAAGTAGTGATATACTATAAAATAAAAATAAAATAAATATTGAAGAATCCTCTGGGGCCCAGTAGCCAATGGCCTGCGGGCCGGTTTTGGGCCCCGGACCGGTGGTTGGGGACCCCTGTTGTAGCTCATTTTAACTCAATGTTTTTATTGCATGTCCACTTTTATTTGGTCAAGATTGGCCCTCCATGTAATCTGTGTTTCAACATATGGCCCTTGATGAAAAAAGTTTGGACACACTTGGCTTAAATGAATATTTTTTCTTGGTTATGTCACTAAGAGAATGTAAAAAAAAATACTATTTTGACATTTCATGTGGAAACTGTCTGACGCTGCAGTGGCACTAGAGGTTTGTTTGCTCCACAGCAGGCAGGTTCCTTTTGCTGTAAGTCACCACAGGCTCAAACACATCAGTGTTGACCAGGAAGCAGAGTGTAAATTCTAACATGTGTGCTAGCAGCATCGTTACGGTTTGTGAGCAGTATCTTTCATAAAAGATGCAAAATCTAATTCTAACTTAATATTTGACCCGAGGAGAAGAACATACTCGGGTTGGTTCAGACCAACATGCGGCTTAATTTCTCTTCTCTGATTGGCCGGTGGCTTTGTGAACAGTCAGGAAGAACATTGTCAGAAATGAAGACTACAACAGCGGTGGGCAATTATGTTTTCCAATAATTAAACCGGAACAAGTGGTGCAGAGCCAGACCACGGTCATTGGTGAAATACATTATCATTATTGCTGCACATTTTTGTAAATCATAAGGTTTTAATCTACTATTTTGACAATTTATTGTGATAATATTAGGACAAGAAGCAAAGATAAATACTCATTAGCCAAGTCAATCAAATAAATGAAACTTAAAGAGTAACACTTATTCTCAAAAATGTGATGGGGGCCACAATGAAACAGTCCGAGGGCTAATCTGGCCTCCGGGCCGTTGTTTGTCCAGGTCTATTCTACAAGGACAGGTCATTCTTAAAATCAGGGGCGCCTAAACCTTTTTTCCTTGGCCAGAATATATTACGTTGAAGGATGCTGAGGGTAAAAAAAATGTAATTAAAAAGATAGTTCTAACAAACAACAGTACCCATTGTACGTGGAGACATTTTCTTTAGGTAATTTTAGGCTTCAAGTTACTAAAATGGGTAAGTTTAGGTCTGGGGGCAGGTTAAGATTAGGATAAGGATTTTGTTAATATTCATAAAAAACAACTCATCTTTAAAACCACCATAGAAATGAACTGGGGCAGTGTCACATTTACACAAAAAAGGCCTGAAATCGTTCTAAATCATACGCTACTGACATGTCCTGTTATGTCGTGGTTAAATACACTTTCTTGTGAGATCGAGCTGGATTATCGCAAAACAAACTCTGACGGCAAACCTCTCCAGAAGTGACCAGCCTCTCGTCATGTTTCACTTTTATATTCTTCATCAGAAAAGCCACAAACCCAGGCGTCTTCTTCTTCTTCTGAAACTCCCCGCACCAGCAGACGGATTAGCCTGATTACATGTGTGCCTTTTATAATTATACACGTGCGGCGTTAGTGTGACAGCTCTGGCACACAGCGGTGATTTGGGGATTAGGTTTCCACACCGAGGCAGAGAGAGGCGCAGAAGTGAGCAGCGAGTGGCTAAATTTAACACAAAAGGCAGAGAGACAAGAACGGAGTGGTGAGTTTGTTTTGGAGAGGCTGCGGCTGAATCATCGGCTTTAGCGTCAAAAAAAAAAAGAAAAAAAAGAAAAGGGGACCATTCTCTGCTTCGAAAACCACCCATGAACAAACACAAAGCATCCTGGGAAATGGAGTTGACAAAGAAAGTTCAGGATTCAGTTAAAGAGCATGAAAAAGTTCCTAATCTCCTGTTAGCGCCCTTTTACTCCACTTTGTAATAAGGACACTACATTCAAATATGCATATTGTTCAAAATTCACACACATACTTCCCAACACCCCCAGTGCCCCCCCACACACCTACACCCCGCCCAGGTGAAACCACGCCCCCAAGAGCCTCATAAATCCAAACATGTTCTGTCTCCTGGTGGCTCCATAGGAAAGCATGGGGAAACTGTGTCTTACTCTTCACAGGCCTGTTTCAATGAGAAATACACACAATTCATCTAAAAGTCTAAACATGACACATTTCAGCTCTTCTGAAAAGGAACAAACATTAAAGTTTGGAAAATCACACTTTTATAAAGGATTTTCAGTGCTTCTAATGGAAGTCAACGGGACAAAATGGCTCCAACAGAAAAAAACTACAAACTGCTTCTGCATAAAAACTACAAAATCATCAAAGTCAAAGCTGATTTTGAACATGTCCAAGGCTGGAATAAAAGGTCCAAACAAATCCAGTTTAGATTCACATTTTAGATGAAAAATTCACCATTTTGTGTCACATTTTCACCTCCTCTGGGAATCTGATTTTTATAAGTCTGTACAAAGATAAAACAATGTGGATTTGTTTAAAATGTGGTATTTTAAGTCAGAAAAGAAGTGGATTTATAGATTTAACCCAAAAAAGTTTGAAAATCACAACTTCAGTATAATTTTACAGCCGTTAAAAAAAGGTGGAGTAAAATGCTGTAACAGAACATAAGGACAGCACATTAGTAAATGACAAGACTCTGGGTTTAGCAAAAGTTGTTACAAACTAAGGTTTGTAACAAGAAATCATTGAAAATTCTGCAAAACTGTAGCAATGGTGAACAATTTAAAAATGAAAAGTGGCAAAAACTGGAGTAAAACTCCCAACGGGACACAAGGGTTAAGATCGAAATAAGGCAGTAAAAACACATTTTGCACTGCTAAATTAAAAAACCCCAAAGAGCCAGGGTTTCTCAGGAGAGTAATTCGGGTCGGGAATGTGTTGGGAATGGGGCGCAGGAGTTGCCGTATTTCCAATCTGAGATGGGAGAGCCAACACCAGCTTCAAATACCGCAAAAACGCATAATCATCATAACATAGGCTTACAAAGGTATTTAACAAGCTCAAAAAGTTATTGAGTTCTGCTTTAAATCATTCTGGCCTATTTTCCCCTCACACGTCTGACTAAAATCGTCTAAAATTCAAACTAAAATGTTTCTGACCCTTTGAATTGGTAAAGCTGGTGTTTACAGCTGAGACCTGAACAACAATAGATTTGGAGTATTTTGGGTTTTGAAAAGTCCTCTACAAAAGCTGAAGCTCTTTTCAATAAAAAATAGTTTTAGGGAGTTGTACTAACTTAAAAAAGATTAGGCAGAGCTCATTAAAAAGTTCTATTAAATTAACATTTCCAAGTGCTTCATAGTTCATTGAACAAAAAGGAATTGATCGAGAGATGATGGAATGAAATTAAAAAAAAAAAATTGTAACATTTACAAAATCTTCAACATTCAACCATTTATATTTTTTTTAAACGGTGCAATACTAAAATTAAATGTTTATAGGGTTGTAAAATCAATCAAAAATCGTTCGAAGTTTGCAGCGATCAAATCGAAAGGCCAGAATCGATCAGTTTTGCTCTTGTAGCACCTGACCTGTACACACTCTGTAGTTGTATAATATACACAATAGAGCTGTAGTCGACCAAGGAAATTCTTGGTCGACTAAAAACATGTCTCATCGACTGATTAATCGACTAAAAAGGGGGTGTGGAAAAGACTCTGAAGCTCAAAGTAGAGTTCACAAAAAAAAAAAAAATCAATGTTAAAACTGGTGTTGATACTCACTTGAACAAACTCTGATAACGTTAACAGGACAAACATTTGAACAAAATCTGATCTCTTCTGCAAAGAAAAAAATCATATTTTCTGAAAAGTTTTAAAGTCCATTGTATAAAAATCTGACTTTTTTAATGTGCATTCTTATTCTCATTGTGGTATCGAGAATCAAGTTTATTCCTAACCCTATCAACATTGGGTTGGAAGTTTTAGTATTGTGACAACTCTGCAAGAAACTTTACTCAAAAAGACTAATAATATTCTGTAGTTCACACAAGAACTCTAGTTTAAACAGAAAATGAAGAAGAAACAGTGTGTTTCTATAAAAAAGGCAGTTCAGACCAATGATTCTGTTACTGTTGAACACAAATATCTTATAATCTAAATAAAAGAATTTGTCAACTAATCAGTTGTGGTTGATCAAGACTCCCATCGACCGATTAATCGACTAAACGACTAAAGAACTACAGCCCTAAACCAGAATAATTCAGCAACAGCCTCAATGTTTGAAGAAACAAATTGTGCCAGACCTGACTGAATGTGCATTAATATGTGGCTTTAACAACGGATGGTGGATCTCTAAATACGGACACTAAATCTGACTTTTTACAGTTAAAACCCTCTTTTTTTCCTCCTATATGTGAAACTGAAGAGGACCATCCAAGCTCAGCCAATCAGAACGCTGGATTCTGCTCCTGACTAGAGCTAAAATTCCTTATTATTCAATTCAGACAGTACTCTGTGGGGTAATTTTTTCCACAAAGTGCTGCATTTATCATAGACTTTTTGGTGGAAGACACAAGTTTACTTATTTACAACTAAACAAGTTACCTACTTCAACTTTAGGGAAAAAAAATGTTAATATACTGTAGATAAATTGAAGAAAATCGAAAATCATGGCTGCAAAATCGAAAACTGAATCAAATCAAGACTTGAGCGAGTCGTCCCATCAATAATGTTTATGAATTCTTCTCTGTTGCTTTTAGTGTCGTGCGTTTTCAAGATTCACAATGTTTATTACTAGAGATGCACCGATCCGATACTGGGATCGAATATCGGTGCCGATCCAGGAAATTTTGCTGGATCGAGTATCGGCTCCATGATATCGGTTCAGCCGATATCCTAGTTGTGTTTAATTGGAGTCTGATTTATAGGCTGATGTTGAGCCAGAATGTCTCATGTTTGACATTTTATTCTTTCTCTTTCTTTCTTCTCTTTTTCTTTCTCTCTCTTCTCTTCTCTTTCTTCTCTCTAATTCTCTCTTTTCTCTACTACTCTGTCTTCTCTTCTTTCTTTCTCTCTCTTTCTCTCCTCGCGCTCTCTTTCTCTCTATCTCTCTTTCTTCTCTTCTCTCTCCTCTCTCTCTTTCCTCTTGGTCTTCCTCTCTTTCTCTCTTTTTCTCTTTCTTCTCTCTTCTCTCTCCTCTCATTCTCTCTTTCTTCTCTTCTCTCTCTCTTCCTTCTCTTCTCTTCTCTCTCTCTCCTTGCACTCTCTCTCTTTCTTTCTCTTATTTTTCTCTTCTTGAGTTGTTCAGTTTTGTCTTGCAGTATAAATAACACTTTATGATCAAAAGTCTTATGTTTGAAAAGGATAAAAGAGCTATTTCAGTCCTTACACTGGTATCGGTTGATGCTTAATTCTAAAGTATCGGGATCGGTATCGGAACTGAAAAAGCTGGATCGGTGCATCACTATTTATTACCTAGACCGCTGCTGATTGCTGCGTGGAACAATTGGTACAACGTGAAAGTTTACATATATGCTTCATTTTTTGCAGCACTAGTTTAAGTTCATCTGTTGTTGAACCAATTCCAGTGTCAATACCTTTTTCTTCTTACAGGATGTTTTAGGAGCCCAAGTGTTGCACCTGAGTCAGAATTCCTGGGTAAAATCCTCTCTAGACTGTAAGTATCTGTAGTTTCAGACTCAGCTCCACAGTGCCCCCTGGTGTCTGATCTGGCCCAGTGCTTCTACATCTGTCTCATCTCTGGAAACAACCACAATCATCGGAAATTATGCACGATTGCTTTATTTTCAGGCTTGTACAAAATATAAGAATTAGTTAGAAAGCGTTATTTTGTCGATGAATTTGGCCATCCTGACGTCTCTCTTGGACAGGCCTCCGCAGTCGTGTGTCGTCAGTGTGATCTGCACCTGCAAACAAAGAAAAAACTAATTAGTCTTTTTAAATCAAGACAGAAATTGCGAATCGAATCACAATCGCAGTTAGGTATTTTCCCAAATGGTGCAGGCCTGGTGTTAGTTTGTTTTTTGGCGTCTTGTGTCGAGTCTGTCCAATCGTCCAATCAACATCGTATTTCCTGTAACATTCAACTTTTGTTTTCTGCACAACCTCAAACTTAACTCATGTTACACTAGAGCTGGGCGATACTGACAAAAATGAATACAAATAACTTTTCGGTAAATCTCAATTACAAAATTCAGACTAGGGATGTTCATGGTTAACCGATTAACCAGTTAACCGTAACTAATGTCCTGTTCGAGTGAGACGTCTTTCACCTGTTAACTGACAAACATTCAATTGCTCCAGCAGATGGCGCTAACTGCCCCTGAACAGTTCTGCCGTTTGTCAGAGAAGGAAAAAAAGATCGCTAAAACTACAAAAACACTGTTTATCTCATAAAGACTGAGCAAACTTGCATGACACTGCAGTGTTTATGGACAAATATCAACCATGCATAGATTATTAACTTGGATTTTATGTTGATGAAGAAAACAGACTGGGCTAGCTTGCCAGGGAATCGATGTTTTCACTTGTTCAAGACAAGCTAAGGTAAGCAGCTAACATTAGCATTAACTTTAAAACATGACTCCATATTTGAGAGTAGTTTTATATAATACATAGTGCAAAAGTGCATTAAAACAGTGTTTACAGAGGCTCAGCCGTGTTGTGCCCAGATTAAAGGCCTGTCTCTGACTCGCTGCTCTGCGTTCACTCTCGTAGCGCTGCTGTGTCTAATTATCACACTCGCAGTGAAAATAACAGCAATGAAAAAGTACCGCTTTAACGTGTTCGGTCAAATCAAATCAAATCAAATCAAACTTTATTTATAAAGCGCTTTTCATACAAACATTGTAACACAAAGTGCTTTACAGTGCATTAACCCCCCCCCCCCATACACACGCACCAACTCATTACCATGTACATACCCCCCCACCCCACACACACGCGGACACAAATACAAGAATACATTTCCTACGCTTGCATACATACATTGGGCTGGGTACAGATGGACCAAAGAAAGCGTCATCAGAGGAGCTGTCTGCACCAGGAGCAGAGCCACCTGCAGCCACAGGACACCAGCCCAGGGCCCAGAGAAGAGATGAGGTCAAGACCAAACCTCCAGGGCCCATGAGCCAGAGTCCAGCAGCCACAGCCGACCACAGCTCCTGGTGCAGAGGCTCCTCAGAGGAAACACTGGAGAACTTAAAAGTGATTAAGAAATTAAAATAAGTGAAAAGGTAAATACAAGCAAACTAAGAACTAAAGTGTAAAATATATACTTAAGAAAAGCTTAAAAATACTAAAATCTAGAACCAGTAATAAAAGAAAATAAATAAATAGATTAAATAAATAAATAAACTGACCCTTCCCCCAGGGCTCCCTGCAAAAGAGATTCTTAATCTCAGTGGGACTTCCCTGGTTAAATAAAGGTCAATTAAAAAAAAAAAAATAAAAAATGTAAGACAATAAATACTAATCAAAAAGCTAAGCTAAAAAGATGGGTCTTGAGCCTGCTCTTAAAAACCTGAATGTTCTCTGCGGCCCTGAGGTCCTCCGGCAGACTGTTCCATAGACGGGGGCCGTAAAACTGGAAAGACGCCTTGCCGTGAGTGTGTGTCCTGACTTTGGGAATGACTAGGAGCCTGCTGCCGGAGGAGCGCAGGGTCCGCGAGGTTCATAAGGTAAAAGCAGTCCTGAAAGATAAGAAGGCCCAAGACCATTAAGACACTTAAAAACCAGTAAAAGAACTTTAAAATCGTTAACCGATTATTGACCGTGAAGAGCTCCAACTAACAGTTAAAGAAATTTTTGAAAACGTGCATCCCTAATTCAGACGATACTACAATTCAACAACAAGAAAAAGGTTGAAGCATTTCTTTAAATATTGTAGTAAAGGTTTAATTAAGTTAAGGATTAATTCATTTGATCAAATCTGACTGTATTGGACCTAAGACACTTTCTACTAATTGAATAGTCCAGTGGTTCCCAATCTTTTCATCTTAATTACCCTCTAAGTAAGGCTGGGCGATAATGACAAAAATCTCGATAATTTTTTGGCGAATCTCGATAACGATATTTGGACGATATTCTGTCAGTTCAACATAAATGTGTAAGAATCTGTGTTCAAATGAGTTACACTGGAACAAGATGACAACCTTAAATCTTCTAATCAGTTTAAAATTGCTTTGACTTGAGTTTGACTGTCTTAAATAAAACAGAACAAGCACATTTAGTTATCAACTCAAAAACAAAATAGTTCTTTTCATAATTTAAAACTTGAAAATGAGACTTGTTTTGTTGGCAATCAGGTTCAAACCAATCGAGATCTGCTCAAAACATGTCAAATGTTACTAATTCTGGGCACACATAGTCCTTAGTTTTCTCATTTAAGATGTATTTAAGTATAGTATGAGCACGACTTGTATCACAGAACATAATATAACAAAACTATTAGGCTGCCAGTCGGTTTCACACAGAAAGACCTAATGCTCACTTGAATCAGAAAGAGAAGAAGTAAAGATACTAAACATGCTGTAGATAACTGTGAACGCCATCCCAACATTCCCTTATGTGGTATTTTCAGGAGCCGAATGCAGCTCTCTGATTGGCTGAGCTTTCACTTTGCTGTTTAGTTTTTAAGCCACAAAAATGAATACATGTCGATATAGATCTTCTTATGCTGCAGTTTTAATTTGAATAAACACAACAGATCTCCTTTAAGACAGCGGAGAAAGTTTCGGACGTCCCAAACCTTACTAAAGTGATCCAGCCTCCCCTCTTCCCTCCTCCCTTTTTCTTCTCTCTTCTCGAAAAGCTCACGTTGAGTCGGTTCAAATCCGCGGCGTTAGCGAGCGGCTGACGGTGGAATGTTGCTGCTAAATCCTTTTCTTATGAAGCCGGTGTTGGTCACGGCCTCGGGCTGAGCAGCAAACACGCCGCGCAGATCCCACACGGACTCGGGCTCACAGGGTAATACACACCTAATATTACTCTGCTGCGGAGAAACTTCTTTTCTTGGCTGCGGCTTGAAAGAACCGAGTTACAGAGCAGTTTTCTGAACGCAAAGATATGAGCAAATACTTTCAAATGTAGGTCAGATCAGCGGGGAAGACACGAGATGATAAAATGATAACTGTTCAAATGTGTAAATATTAGGGATGGGACGAGATCTCGCAAGATCAAACTGTCCAGATACTGTGCGCACACATACTGAACTGATTTTTCCATGGTCATGAAATAAAGTTTTGTATATTTGAGCAGCTGTAGTAAATATTCTCCTCCACACACAGACTTGTAGCAGACTTATTCTGACAGAAAACTGTCTAAACTTTGTCTCAGTTTTTATTTGGTAAAGATAGGACCAATATTGACAGAGATAATTAGTCCTAAACATTGTAAAAGTTAGCGCGAAAAATATATAATTGTCAAATATACGGCGGACATCGCGGGAACAGCGCAGTGTTTTACTTAAACATAGTTTAAAAAGATCCACAAAGAGATATTTTGGCCTCTATCATCAATAACTGTAAAAAAGAACTAAAGTCTCCTCATCTGTGTGTGTCTGGTCCCTGTCAGCAGCTGCAGCGCTGTGAAGCAGGAGAAAGGGGGCGGAGTCTGAGCTACACAGGGGAGAGCAAATCAATTTCAGTTGTTGAAATAATAAAAATCCAAGGTGATACACATAATGAAAGGTAAAGCTAAACTAAAAGAATATAAACTAACAATAATAAATAATACAAATCTTTTTTTTTATTTGCCTTGTTTAAATTCTAAATTGAAACAATTAATGCAAATTATTTAAAAATCTTGTCTCGTCTCGATCTCGTGGTCCCATCCCTAGTAAATATATCCAACAAAGCTAAGGCAGCGAGCTAAATGTGATGTTATTAGTCCCGAACCCCCAAGGGCGTAGGGCCTATTGGTTCTGCAACGATGATACTTCTGCGAACACAAAAATGAAACCCCTAAAAACAAACTCCTGACATCAAGCCCTATTATCATTGTTTCTGCTAAAATACATAGAAATCAATTAAAGTCAATGAGGGGGTCTGACTTCCAAAGTGACTGACGAGCGCGTAAGTAAAGTTTTTTATTGAACTCCAGTGCCATGAGCCTTGTTCTGTTCCAGTCTGAGTGCAGATCTCAGGAGCAGGGCTGGGCGATATTCACAAAAATGACTATCTTCTGATCATTTTTTGGCAAATCTCGATAAAGATATATGGACGATATTTTTTCAGTCCCACATAATTTGTTGAAAAAACGATCTTCAAACTTGTTACTATAACGGAAAAACTAAATCTAAAATTGATTGAATGACTTTTTGAGTGTTTATAGTGATTTGACTTTCTTAAATAAAGATTTGCCAATAGAACAAGTAAATTTAGTTCTTATTTCAGAAGGTTTTTTCAAATAAATTAAATTAAATTTCAAGTCAGTGTGTATTTTCTTACTTTATGTAAAACCGCTTGTTCCATTGACAACCTTGGTTGAAACCAATACAATGTACTTAAGTAAAATACTACTTATTTCAGGCACATATTGCCTCGTTGTCTGATGGTTAATTATCAGACAAACATTTGTCAAATGAATTACAAAAGTGCAACCATCTCCCACTAGAACCTCATTTTGTAAAACACATATCTACAAACATGATAGAAATGAACTTACTTTGTCTATTCAAAAGTTTACAGCATCACTTATGTAATAATTTTTATTGAGCTCTTCTGTTGGATGTTTTTACTGCACCATATACTCGATATTCAGTTTTTGCATATCCTAAAAACAACATTCACGATATTATCTAAATTTCGATATATTGCCCAGCTCTACTCAGGAGCAGTTAGGATTGTTTGACTTTGAGCTAATCTGACTTTATCCAGGGCTCAGTGAGCAGCGCTGATTATAAACTGTGTCTTCAGTTTAATGTGATTACGTGTGCAGCGGTGACACGGGAGCAGCCGGCTTTACCTTGTTGTAAACATTGAACCACTCAGGGTGATGGTTCATCTTCTCGGCCTGAAGAGCCACGCGGGACATGAAGCCAAAAGCCTGAAACCAAAACACACAGACTGGAGTCAGAAAGCAATTTGTACGTTAGTCATTATTCATCCATCTGTCCATGTCTGTCTGTTTTATCTGAGTCGTAAAGGCAGCAGCCGGAGCAGGAACGTCCAGACTTCAATCTCCACACAGTGTCTTTATTTTCTTCAATACAGTTTATGTGTTAGGAACCTTTCCCAAATCCTTAAATGTAACAAGCAAACTTAACTTAAGTCTTACACTTCCTGTACACTGACTGAGAGGCGGGTTAGGTTCGGGAGCGGTGCCTTGTACACCAGCTCCAGTCCACTGGGTTCGTATTTGGGTCATTCTCTGAAAGTGGGACTTTAAAGTGTGACATCCAGGCTGAAAATTCAAACTGCAGCAATTGTTTTATTTTAGGTTAATTTCCATCTTTGAGAAGTGTACTGACAGGATCTATAAGGTCAAGAAAGATGCACAACTATTTTTTCCAATATAGCCATTTCAATTTCAATTGCTCTCAATCCAGCATAATTCCACATGTAGCATGGACACACTAACATGTTTACTGGAGTTGCTATAAACTAAATAAAATGTTGATTTTTGAGATATTCTCTCTGAATACACACATTAGTGGCGTTTATCCGCTGCAAGGTTCCTGAGCGTTGAAGTCTTCACTTGCTGATAAAACTGATCAGGTCCGGTGTAACTTTTATGGACACCAACAGTTACATTCGGATACCCAGGAATTCGGCTTCATTTTCACAAAACTCAATACAAAAGGTAGAAAAACGAAATGCAAACATATTTTTCCAACATTATTCTTCATTTTATTGTGTTTCAATGCAGTATTTTATCGAGTTTACGTGAGGAAATTACATCATGTTTATTGCTGGATAAAAATGTCACACTTTTAGTCATGATTTAAGCTATTTTTTTGAAAAACAGGTTGTAAAAAAAAATGTTCCATCTTATCTCGGGCTGCAATTTTTAAAAATCATTTAGAGGCACATTAGTAGTATATATTACATAACACTGCAAAAACTATAAATCTAGACTTGCTTAAAATGACTTGGAATCAGAATTTTAATCCAGATTTGAGCTGTTTTAACTGGATACGGTTTAAATGCTTATGTAATGTAGAATACTTCACGGTTTCAAAACATTTTAACTGGTCATAAGAGAATTAGTCTTAAAACAAGAACACAAGTTTGCCATGGGTAATAAGAACAGTTTTCTTAACCGATTGGCAAATAATTTGTCCCGAAATAAGAAGCAATGTTTAAAATCAGTTCAAAACACTTTGAAACAAGGAAAATACTCAATGTCTCTACAATATCAATGCTTGACATTAGATACAAATCCTAGAATCAAGCAACTTAAACTGTCTTGAAATATATTTTTTGCAGTGAAGCACTTTAAGTCTGGTGGAACTCACACTGAACTCACACTCAGTGTTCGTCAGGTCTAAGCCTAAACCTAATCATAACCTCACCCACATTTCTGAAGGAAATCTTCTAAAATATAAAGCTTTGCTTGCATTGCAATACAAAGTGATGCTGTGTGACTTAACGTCCACACACATGCAGATCTTCTGGGAAGATTCTGATGTGTGTAATGTGACCGGTGCATTTCTTTCTGCGTTGTGTGCTCAAGTTTATGATTGTTGGTGCAGGAGTGAACCACAGGACACAGCCGAGCGATTGGAGGGGGTCTCCATTAATAAATGGATAACAATAAAAGTGAACAGAGCCAACACGTGCTGCTAACAGCTGGCCCAAACTTTCCATCACGGGGTTTTGCAAAAGGGCAGAGAAAGGTCAGACTCCCCAATTTATACTAGAGCACTGTAGGGAGAAGAACGCAAACCACGACAGCACAGGAACTGGATGCCAGGTATGTAGAACAAACAGCAACAGAAAGACAATTTTGTGTAAATACAATACAATAAAGGAACCAGTTACATATATTCTGTTGAAAGGTCACATTACATATTATTGTGTTGACAAAAAAGGTGCCACCAGTGTCTTCACTCATTAATTTCACTTAAGTCAAGTATTGCAGAACTGCAGACTGTTCCCAAAAAACAGAAAGTACAATCGGCCAACCAGCAGAGATAAAGAGGTGTGTGGAGCCTAGAATGTGTAAATGTGATATGTTCTCCTTGACCTTGTGTCAAATACAGTAACTTAGAAAATGATATTGTTCCTTTTATTCTGCAACCACACAGAAGCACCAACACTCACTGACACACGGTAACACAGGGTCAGACCTGAATGTGAACTTTAATTTAATTGACCTTTATTTAACCAGGGAAGAAAATCTAATTGTGATTTTTCTGTTTGATATTGAGACTTCGATTTGATATTTATTAACATGTACAAAAAAATCTGTAATTTTGCAACAATTGTAAAATGTTAACCATGGAAAATATTAAAAATATACTGCCCTACTAATTTGAAAAGTTTAACTATGCATAGGCTACATTTTAGGCATTAATACTGAAGCTACAACCAAGATTGATTGGATGTGCTTGATAATTCAGTTGGCCTGTGTAAAAAGTAACAAAGTGACTAATTGTTTAACTTGTATGACAGAAATATACATCTACGCCAGCAGATGGCGCCTTCTTCCCCTGCACAGCTCTGGCGTGTCAACTGAAAAAAAAAAAGATCGCTAAAACTCCAATAACACTCTTTATTTTATAAGGACTGAGCAAACCTGCGTGACACTGCAGTGTTTATGGACTAATATCAGTCATGCAGCTTTTATTCACTTGGATTTTATGTTTGTGAAGAAAACAGACTGGATTGGTCTGGGAAACTATCGATGCTTTGCCTGTTCAAGGTAAGCGGCTTTATTTATGAGTAATTTTGTTGAATACGCACTAGAACAGTCATAAAAGCAGTGTTTATAGACTTCTGTTTAGTCGTGTTGTGAAGTTCAAAAGCCAGTCGCTGTGGTGCTGCTCTGTGTTTACTTTTGTAGTGCGCTGTGTCCAATAAAAACAAAAAAGTCGCAGTTGTCAATATTGCGGTATCGATCCTCTGCACAAGGGCTGGATAAAGACCGTGACTGGATCTGGACCAAGTGCAAAAAAATACAGAATGTAGCTGTCTGTTGAGAAAAACTGCAGCCTTTGAATTGAACTAGTTGTGTCCTTTCAATTTGTAGCCTGGATTTGATTGTGATTACTGTTGCAGCTCTGCCTTATAAAAAGTTGTTCAAACTCAGTCAGTAACAAACCGCAGAATAAAACATGTTCGTTCCTTCACACGTGAATCTGAAGCCAACTTTAGCCGAAGAAGCCGGTCCTCGTGTTGCTTCTCTAAGTTGTGGGTCTGAAATTGCACGTTCACTCCACTTTGCAGTAGTTTAAAAGTATAATTTACACGAGCGCTCCTCCACAGCAGATCATTACACAGACAACAGCTGTGTCATCATTCACTGTGTAAATGTGATACTCTGACATTAGCATCAAGGCCGAACTACAAGGATTCAGACCCAGCAGCACATGGCTCCGCTTTTCTGATAAAAGTTTGTTCGCTCTGTAAGGACGACAAAACCTAGAGCGAGACACTGCAGGTGAATGAAAAAAAATCACTTCTGCTGTTGTTATTATCATCATATAAATGTAAGAACAAAATGGAAACAATGCTCCAAACTAAACTTGGATCAACAAAATAAAAAATAAAAAAAATGGACAGAGCCAAGTTTAAACGTTTTATTTGATTTTGTTGAAATATTACTTTTATACAGAGAGGATTTTGAATATCTTAGATTTTGAGTTTAATTTATTTAAATGACATATTACATAGACTTTAAAAATAAATAAATCAGAATAAGTCAATTTCTGTTAAAATGTAATATTGTTCAGTGCAAGTCTGTAGAGCAGGGGTGTCCAAACTTTTTCAGCTCCAATCTATTTTTCAGGTTTTAATTTGTAAAAAAAAAAATCATGTATGACTGTCCTTCTACTTCACAATTGTGTGCAACTTAGTGTTGGTCTTTCACACAAAGTTTCAGTGAAATATGTTTGATTTTTGTGGTCACAACAAGAAAAAATTTTGAAAAGTTCAAGGGGGTTGAATACTTTTGCAAGGCACTGTAAAAGAATATTTTGGAAACATTTTGTTTGCCTCAAGTCAAGCACAATAAAATAATAATCTCTTTGCAAATGTCCACTTTTCAAACTTTCTTAAATGGAAAATCAAGAATGACTTAGGTTATATGATCTACTGTAATGCAAAGAGTCATCGTCTGGTCACCAAGTTTAGAGTAAGTAATAAACCAGTCTGTAAATAACCTGAGGTCCACAACCAGACTAATCGAAAGCCAGGACTAATACTTGAACTTCAGAATTTCAACTATTCAAACTGCTTCCAGACTCTGTAACTGCTACAACCAACACTTCAGCCAAAAACAGCATTAAACTCTGGACGAGCTCAGGCGCAGTTAAATCCAGAAACACGTTTTATGGTCTCCAACACAAGGCCAACGTTTTAACTGGGAATATAAAGCATTTGTCTATTAAACGTTATATTGATCCAAAGATATGTTGTGTAACGTCAATAAATGAGATGTTAATAAGAGGTCAAACTGTCAAGGTCCAGGGTTTAAAGTGTGAATGTTCAACTTGATCTCAAGAACGCATATGTATGTAAATGTAAACATAAATACTGCACAAATTTAAATGCGTATGTATAACCATTAGTTTTAGTAAAAATGCGTCATTATTTATGAATTTTAATGAAATCCTTATACCAACTTCAAGCTCCAGACCTAAACTTTGTAACTTCAGAAAGAAAATGTCTCACGCGGCTTCAACCAAAATACATGTTGATAATACCATGATATGATATTAACATGTCATATTTCACGAATTTATTAACTTTATTTTAAACTATGTAAACGTTGGTTACAAGTTATTGGACGTTACTTTTGTTTAGCCTAAAGCAGAGGTGCCCGAACTTTTTTCATCGGTGGGGCAAAATCTGTGTTAAAGCGCGCTGAAGGTCACACCTAATTTTGTTTTGCATTTAAAAATTTATTTGAGAAGAGATGATGATTAAGACAACGTTCCCAAGAAAACCGTCACAGTCGTAACGTTTTGTGCTCACAGTTTATATGGTGTCGTGGCGAGCTAATCTTCCTTTACATGGAAACACAAATAGACCGAAAATGCTGTAGTTCTTATGCCGCGTCAGGAGGTGGCGGTATTGTGCTAGGACTCCAGATGACCTTACCGTGAACCCACGCAGCCTATGATAACACGAGCATTGACAGGTTTACAAGTTCTTCATATAAATAAAATGACAAACGAAGCAGCAAGGACCAGCGCGTGAGCAAAAAGGGAGATTGCTTGCTTGAAACAAACACGGAGGTTCGAGGACCAGTGTGCGAGGAAGACACAGATCGCCGAGAGCTGGACACAAACACGGGAAAGACGGCTCGCAAACTTTATTTATTTTTTTTTTCTGAACACACGGATTTGAATGGACTCATTGAATCAACACCCGGAGAGGCCTTGGATTAGTTTTGTGTCTCCTCCTCTGCACGCAGGTAAGAAAGCTGGACGCATTGGCTTTACTTTATGAGAATGAAAGGTGCTTTGGTTTAAGAGACATTTTTGGTGACTGGGCAGTCTTCTTCTACTGTGTGAAAGTAGCGGCTACTGCACGTCAGTGACGTGACCGTCTTCATTGAAACTGTGTTTTCCTGTTTACATCGCGGTGTCTCCACTGAAAGTTCTCGGTGAAACTACCTCTTGAATCGTATCCAGTGGAACGCTGATTCAATGAACACGGAGCTCGTTGTCGTGTAAAGAGAAGCCAATTTGACATGGAAACCTCACGGATTCGTGAAAACTCGTTGTCGTATAAACTGCCCCTAAATTGTCTTTTATTAACATGTTTTTGGATCTGGGTCACAGCACCAAGTGTGACCATTGTTTCTGCGTTGTGTGTGCTGGTTTATGACTGTTGATGCAGGAGTGAACCACAGGACACAACCGAGCGTTGTTCTCACAGATAAGCGTGTCTAACGCAATATAAAACAGTGTGTCATATGAACGCAATTTCTACTTTTTGCGTGTGTATCTCACATGTTCTGTCCCAGTTAATTTCTATGGTGGCCCCAGGCTCCACTTTGGGCACCACTGGCCAAAAGATTAGCATTAGCCATAATGTTTGCATCCGAGTTGATTCAGTTGGAATGCTTTGAACTGGGAACTGATGTTTTTGAGAAATATCCCAGTTTCCATTAGCGATAATAAGTGAACAAACAGGATATTATTCGGTTTTAGTCGAGACACTGCAGACTAATTTCCACTTGAATATAGGGATTTTTTGTTTATCAACACGGGCGATGCGCGCACCCTGCCTCCAGAAAGAGCCGCTGCTCATAGACACAAACAGTGGAAACAAGTCGAAAAAGCTCTGTGTCAGTAACTACAACAGTTTTTTATTCAAAGAAGTTTTCCCAGCTAAACAGACGGAAAGCGGCTTTTTCTGCATAAAGCAAGCCAGTAGGGCGGAAAGTGTCGTCGACTGAAAATCCCTCTATAGATACTTTAAGATGGCTGTGCAGAGGGAAAAATTATATTAAATTTTTTATCATAAAAAAAAAGCTGGGTATTTTTTTCATGTCCTGGACATGGAAACAACACGATCTGTCTCTTTTAATTATAAAGAAATTATAATGTATAGCCTCTTAAATAACATCAAAAGAATGAAGAAACAAAGTCCACAAAAGTCACGTGTCCTTGTTATGGACTTTAATATAGACGATCCTTCAATATCCCACTGTTTCTCCATCTCTAACCCACATATTCATTTCGCCCACATTAAGGCGACCACGTTGTAAAGCACCTGGCCCGGCTGCCTCTTTCGTTGGGCCGGCAGCGCTCTGACGAAACGCAGACCTCCGCGCCACTCTCAATTGGTGCCACTGGGTCAAGTTGCAGGAATCTGCCAATTACTTGAACAGATCAGGACGCTGTTTGGCTGATAACCAATTAAGATCCCGGCGATGATCGAATTACAAGCGCCTCTCCGCTCCAAAATTGGCCTCCGTGAAGTGAAAAAGGCACGGCTCAGTTTCCTACAGGTCCAGTTTTTTTAACGTGGCGAAGGTAAACAAAGGCCGCCCAGTGGATTTAATGAGACAAGGAGGAAGTGTTTAGCGGCTTAATTGAGATTGCAGTGGGAAATTGCCTCTAAATAGTCCCACCTCGGTCTGCGTCTATGATTTGTCCCGATTTTTTAGGTAATTTTGACGGCTGCAAGTGACTGGACAAGATGGAACCTGAAAAGTGTGTGTGTGAATATTTATTAGTTTTAACGCTGTAAAAATGAGTTTATAGGGCCTATATTACATAGTTTTTGATATTTGTAATGTAGTTTCAAAAACATACCTGAAGGTGTATTTTGGTTCATCCACATTTGCTTAACTAAAAAAACCTGAATATTTGGGTTGTGTTTTTTACTTGAACTAAAAATGCTCTCTTCCACGTTGTATGATGACAAAAAAAAATCCAAAAATTCTTTACCAAAGTCTCTTTTTCAGCAATGAATAGTACTAGACATGCTATAGCCAGAAATGTTTCTTACAGAAAGTAAAATCAAATAGAGCAAAAAAAAAAAAAAACAGTTGCGTACAAAGCAATGCAGGCCTGGAATTTGTTTCCTGATCAATTAACTTTTTTTAATGATAAGGCAAGATTCAAGGTACTACCAAAGCAGTTTTTGGTTAAAACTGAATCCATGTTTTAGCCATCAAATTAAAACGGAGGTATATAATAGATATTTTATTGAATTATCTGTCATTGTAGTGGAAAAGTAAGTAAAGTCTTATTTGTAATACATTCTGTTGGTTTCAAAAGCAAAGGGGTTGGGCCGGATTCCATATTTGGGAATTTATAGAATTGGTTCTACATCCTTCATTGAAATTTCATAACTTTATTTGCGGTTCCAGTGTGTGAATGTAAATGTGTAATTAAAGGATTTTTGTATTATAAACTTAGTGGACCCCAGGAAGAACAGCGGCAGCTTGTCTGTGCTAATGAGGATTCCATCAAGAAACAAACAAACAAACAAGTGGGCGGGGTTAAGTGGTAGATGAAAACTGGACGTTTCTGAGCACTGGAGCAATACAAGATTACTCAAACATAATTCAACTTTTGAGTAAACTAATGATAAGAGAACTTTCTGGAACATAGTTTAAAAAAATGTAAAACATGAATTACCCTTATGAAAATTGATCCTGTATCTTTGACTGATGTGGGCTTTCAGTCGATACACTATTTTCATAATAGTAATGCATGTTGTTGACACTGTTTTCAGCACATCACCCTCTCCTAAAGGAATAAGATTACATCCATAAGTAACACAAAACTTGACAGCATTTATGAAAAGAGAGAAAAGTCGAGAAATCCCGAACAGAAAGCAGTAATCTCTCCATTCTTCACATGTGGGTTGTGTGTCCTGGATGTCCTCTCTCACGCTGAGGTCCCCGAGGGGAGTAAGCAGAGTCCAAGTGTCCCACACAAGTGCACTTGGCCGGGCACGAGAACAAGAGCTGACCCCAGACTCCCAGCTGAGCCTAAAGTCAACAGGGTCAAGAGCAGCTGCCGTCGCTGTGTTTTGTGAAGAGGAGCGAGCTTTGAAGCAGACGCTCAAGGAGAAGGTGACAAATGATGATACACTTACTTCTGCTTACACAAGAGGAAGTAAAGACTCATTTGTTCAAGGGTGATTCAGAGAAAAGCTTCAAAGCAGTTTTAGAGACACTTCTGCTTTCATCCAAAAATCATTTTCAATAGAAGATTTTGGACTTAAAGGCCAAGTATAAAGTGACTATGCACACATTGTGAACATTTGTGAAATGTATTTATACAATATCTTCAAACACTTTCAGAATAATGTTTAATAAACCTAACACGACACTGCTCGCAAAAGGAAATGACACAGGGAAAATAACCAACTCGGCCTTGCCTGATATGCTAAATGCCAGCACACACTGGGATGCTCTGCTGTGTAGCATGCACAAAGAAGCTTTTAAGACGCGACGCGGCGCAGTGCCTGAAAATGTCATTCTTGGCCCCTGTAGTTTCTTCTTCTGTGTTTCAAAAAGCACATTGCGCCTTCCGTACACCAACTGCAAGAAGAGTTCGGTTCGGGACACGTGTGAGTTTCTTGTGAAGTGGCTGTACATCAGCTCCAGTCCACTGCGGTCCGTATTTGACCAAAGCCACGCGGATTCACGTGGATTCTTGCAAGAATGCTCGTATTGACTTAGTCACATCAGATCGCTGCGACCTCTGACAAAAATAGACTTTACGGATTCTTTCCGCACTCTTGTGGACTCTGGATGATCGCACTACTCCAAGGTGTAAGGGCACATTGGTTTTAAGCACTTTCTAAGTCTTGCATGATTCGTGCAAGTCCCAACTTGTACCAAGCTCGCACTCAGTGTACGGCAGGCGTTAAGTTAGCAGTTTGTACAAAATATACTCACATGTCAGCGCTCCATAGGGCTGGGTACTGCCAAGTGACCTGATGCAATACGTTTTCTGATACAGGGTCAGAATGTATCCTGATACATATCTTGATATAATTCCCTCAATACTATCAAAATATACATCATTATTGAAAAAAAAGCACTTTTTTCACAAATGGGAACTTTAAT
Organism: Mugilogobius chulae; assembly: GCA_038363315.1. NCBI lineage: Eukaryota > Metazoa > Chordata > Actinopteri > Gobiiformes > Gobiidae > Mugilogobius > Mugilogobius chulae. Next base: position 21,450,863 of record CM076399.1, on the reverse strand, counting down.
CATGCCAAAAAAATAAAAATAAAAAATACACTGAATTTCATTTTGTATCGTCTTTATACACAATTTGACTGACCAAAATGAGAAAATGTAGGAAAAAAACCCATAACAAAGCACTTTATATTATCGTTATAAATGTGCTTTTGAGTACAGCTTTACTTAAAATCAATGTTAAGAATGAAACTTTTACTATGTAAAACAAGAAAATTCAGAAGAATTTTATTTTCACACTTTTAGCAGCCCAGTCTAAGAAAACATATACAATAAAAATAAAATTAAAAAATACAATAAGCATGTTTTTGCGCTTTTTTTTTACGTAAATATGTTACGAAAAGCCAAAACGTAAAAAAAAACCCACAAATTTTGGTTGAAGCCATTTTCTTTGGGTTTAACGGGTAAAGTTTACACTTCAAGTTACTAAAATTGGTAAGTTTAGGGTTGGGGTTTAGTTTAGATTAAGATTTACCTGTCAAGTTAGTTGACTAATTAATCAAATGAAAAAATCGTTAGTTGCAGCTCTAAATTCAACAATGTGAATTAAACTTTCATTTTTTAGAATCAGCAAATTCTTAAGCGCAACATGGAGCCTGAACTAGACATTAGTTACTCCAGTTTACAAAATATACAGTCTCATTATCACAATAATAAGCACAAACATGCTTCAGGTGGACTGTTTTTGATGCAGATGTGAGGTAGTATAAAGTTAATAGGCTTTGTTAAAGAAATACGCAGAAGAATCCACCATTACAGCAATTACCTCTAACTTCAAATCTATCTGGGACATTCTGATACAAAGAAAAGGGGAAAACCAGTCGAAAGCATGTATCGTCCCACTTGAGTTGTCAGACTGGCTGTAATTGGACGTGATGTTACACAGATCTCCAATAATCAGAAGCAGCCGCAGAGTCGTACATATGAGTGCATTTAGGACCATTACTATGGAGCTAATCATACGGCGGTCTGTGTCTATGTACAACGGATTTAGGCTTCGGCCAAAACAGCTCAGAGGAGTACAAGAACATACAGGGAAAACATGTGAAGCAGTGCCTCTTGTTTTACACTCAAATATCATGAAGAATGAGTCAAAAAACACGGATGTTAGGAGTGCTTCAAGTAACTACCTCATCTCCACACACACATATTGTTTTGTCTTCGTGGCATTAAATGTCTATCTGACTGGAGGCAGTGTGAGCTCAGGGTGAAGCTCTTATGAGCTCGACACACGGGGAGTGTGTAAAGCTCACACTCGCTGTGACGCTCATCGCAGAGGGTTAAAAACAGACAAACGGCAGCGATAAACTGCTGTGACCAGCGTCAGCAGCATCTCTGCTAGTTGCTAAATTCAAGAAAACTCAGGTAGTTTTAGCAAATGACTTAATTTCAGAGGTAAAACAAATTTACAGAGCCACCAGAAGTTGCACAAATTGACAAAAAATGCCATTTATTGACTCTGCATCACGTCGAAAGAAAAAGCTGACTCTGGGTTATAAATGCAGCGAGATCCAAAGAATACTTTCATTAGGTGTGAAATATGATAAAACTGAACGAGTTTTTAATTCAGTGTGCTTCCCGCAGTTCTCATGTCATAACATTTATGTCAGAGAAACATGCTGTGATTGGCTGATGTGCAGGTGACAAAAGTTCAAACATTTTTCAACTTTCAGGATTGTGTCACTACTATAAGCACGAGAATGAGCTTTTCGCATGCATGTCAGTTTGTTAGTGTTAACTTTATTCTTACATTTTGACTTGAGAATGTTTTGATTTCATAACCCTAGACTCAGACTAAACTCGGTCCAGAGCTGGTCCAGTCTCTCTCACAGAGGACGTCTCACATTCAGTCCACTGTTCCTGCAGAGCTGCTGCTGTCACCTGCTTTGATCCTGGCATAAGTGAGACTGATTATTTATGAAGGAAAAAGGGCTGTGGAGGACTCCGGTGATCCAGTGAACCTTCTTTCCAAACTGAAAGAACTGTGAGCACCAGACTGCAAGTGTGACATGTGACAAACTCATTCTATTAAAGTTGGGGCAGATAACTTTTTAGTTGTAAATTACAGTAGTAAACTTTGTGTTTTCCACTACAAAGTAAATGATAAATGCAGCACTTTGTGAAAAAATGAGACTTCTGAGTATTATCTGAAGTGAAAAATAAAGCATTTTAGTTTTCATCAGGAGCCAAATGCAGTGTTCTGATTGGCTGAGCTTGGGTGGTCCTCTCCAGTTCACTTTATTTGTAAAAGTAGGTTTATAAGCTGTAATTGCAGCTAAAAATGAATACTTGTCAGTATTAAACCTGTGATGAAGGATTTAGGAGAGGAAATTGTCAAATTTAAAACCTAAATTGTATTTGCAGATTGAAAATCAACTACCCCAACTTTAACCCTCCTACACCCCGGGTGCATTTTTGTCCATCGCAACTTTTCTTTTTTCAATAACTTTGGCTGTGGTGCATCAAATCTCATGAAACTTGGCCAGATTGTGTGTTTTTTGACGCTCTTTCAGATTCTATGGTTATTTTGTGTGTCAAATAATTTTATAAGCCTATAATTCAAATACTCACACCCGTGGTTCTAGAGTGCATTTTTGTCCCATTGACCATTCCATTTTTAAACGGATTTGTTTTAAAATGTGATTTTAGAAATATTTTTTTGTTTCTCACTGATGAAAAGGGGTTACATTTTTAAGCTTTTTTAAGCATTTTAATTTTTAGTGGATTTCCTATTTTCCTTGAATGCAACACAAACATGTATTTGTGCATTTGAACTTACAAATGTCTTTCCCACTTCTGCTGGATTTTTTCTCACCTAAAATATTTTTTTTTGTTTTGGGGGATGCCTAAGTGTTGTCTGCTTGTACCTGGGTAAAAAATTTTATATGGGGCCACTATATGTAGGTGTGAGAGAGCCAGAATGTAAGTGCAAGTCTAAAGTGTGAAAATCCATCACAATCAAATCCAGTCTAAATCACATCCTCAAATGTGTCCTCTTTTATCTCCCGTAGAGCCTTATTTTGACTTACCCAGACACACAAACACATTTTTCACTTTCTAAACAGTCAGAATTAGAGCCATCAAACACGTGTCCAGAATATAAACCCAAACAAAAAACAAAGTACAGTTTGTTTACACAGGTGCATTTGAACGTAAACTTCTAGGGAACGTTTTTGCCATTTGGCTCATAGTTTTCTTTGTGACTCTCGAAATGAGTAGACAAAGAGTAGAAAAATGTTTCAGTATAAAGGTAGAGGTCAACTGTATTGATCCCTAATCATTGTGTGTATTTGAGCCATCCTTCAGAGCCACTGTTGGGAGCAGTGAGCGCTGCAGTGAGCTCTTATAGGAACCATCTCCACATGTTGAGCTGGACTTAGGCAGGTTAAAAATTCAAAATATGAAATAAAAGTGAAGATGTATGAATAGAGCAGAAGTAAATGAAGAGATTGATGTGAAAAAAGTTAAGAAAAGTTTACAATATGTAAAAAGTAATGGGATATTGTTAGATGCTATTACTTAGCCAGAGGTGGACCAAAGGTGTTTTTATGTCTAAAAAATGGACTTTATGTAAAAACTAAAAAAGTGACCAAGTCAGTTTTGGCACTATTTTAGCACACCCCCAGCCTCTATAAATCCCCACTAAAAAAATAAATGTATTTAAGTATAATGCAAAAATACCACAGTTTTCATGTTTTTCAATCAAAAGCGTATGTATATATTTTTTCACTTACAAGGCTTTTATGGGGTTAAAATTCCAATAATTTATACAATATTTAGTATTTATGTTTAGAGCAGGAGTAGATAAAGAGATTGATGTAAAAAAGTTTTACATAAAAATAATGGGTGTTAAAAATGAGAGTGCATTTTTGCACTCTAGGACCACAGGTGTGATTATTTTAAAGGGGTGCACAAGGGTTAAAGAAATGGACAGATTGCAGTGACAGCACCAGAGGATAAAGACCGGGATAAAGTATCACATATCGAAGAATTATGATATAAAATTCTATGTCTGAAAAAAACAGTTTTGCTGTTGTTTTGCTTGAATTAAGTATCATAAACAATTGTTAACTCATGTTTCTTTACAAATAATTGCAACAATAACGAATATTGTGGCATTCCATGTCAGATGGTTTGATGCATTCGTAAAAGCTTTCCAGTCGAGACTCAAAACAAGCTCCGTCAAAAGTCCATGTTTCAAAAAACCAAACGAAACACAAGACGACTGAAGTTACTCGTCGGCAGCAAAAATATGACAACCGCAACATCTTAATATATCAGTGCGGCGCTGTAAATGGGCCCAGACGCAGCCGAAGATGTAACTTAAACCCCAAATCAAAACAAGTTTCCATATTTAAGCTCGTCTGTCAGCTCCGGCACATGTGGGAGGAGAAACTGGACTCCCGGCGCATTCACGGCTTGTATCAGTTTAAAGGGGAATTACACAGCAGCGCTGTGATTGATGATTTGTGAAATACAAAGGATAGTTGTTAATGGGAGAGGCAAATGAGAAAGTGAGTAACAGTGGTGTTAAAGTCACTCTTTGACAGATTGCATTTGTAAAATATGAGGCGTGTAGAACAGCTTTACAACAAAGAGAAAAGTTTGGACAAATATCGCAAAAAATATGGTGGTCCCATTGGTTAAACTGTATAATTAGATTTTATTACAAAGTGCTGGGGTTTTGGTTTAAATGTGCTGGAATATGTGTTAGAAAGAGACTCTAAAGGTCTGGTACTATGAACTATGGTAAATGAACTTTTCCATCTCTGCCAAAAAAGTGAATTATAAATGCAGCAATTTGTGGTCCCAGAATCAGGACTAAACAGGATCGACCTTAGAGTCAGGACTAGAGATTGACTGATATGGATTTTCTTTAGCCAATGCAGATATTAGCGGCTTTTTTAGTTTTAAAAGCAGGACAGAAACATGAAATATAAGAATATTTAGTTTGGCCGCCTTGTTCCTCTTTTGAGTTCAGATTCAGTCCCATAAGGCCTTATGTGAATTTTGATAGTTTTATGCAAATCAGGGACAAAGGTACAAGAATGATGAGTATAACTGTATATACAGTATGGATTTACCGACGACTGACAAGCATAGCTGGGGTAAGATAGTAAAAAAACCTTCAGCATAAATTATTATTCACCCCTGTACATGTGCGTCTCTTTCACACAATGTGATGACACTCTGTTGTTTTTTGGTCCAAGAAACAATATTTTAAACATGTCATGAAAGACACAGATAGACAAAAGCACTTATTAAAGTCTGTGCTGCAGCCAAATCACAGAACAAAATAAAACTTACAAAACATGTTAATAAAATTAAAACTGCCACTTATGAGTGTTCAGATGACAGTGTTCGATCGTCCAAGGCACATGTGTCAATCAAGCCCGGGGCCAGATGCGGTCCACTTCATTTTCGTCAAGTCTATAGGTCTACTAAATGTTATATTAGTGCAATAATCTTGGTGTCTAACCTAAGAAAAGATGTCTAAACTTAAGATAAGTCATTTCAGACTAATGCAGATGTTATCAGTAATATCCTTCAAATAATACAAAATCAAATACAACCATTATTTGTTTACGTCAAGATTAGTAAGTTTATTTTAGTTACAACCGCCCTTCGGGACAATGAAATGCCATGTGCCCTTTGTCAAATGAGTTGACACCCCTGGTCCAAGGTGTCCAGTTTACATGCTAAGTCAATGTAAACCTGTGTCTTGAGGCGTCCAGCAAATTTGTGTCTAGTGCGTCAAAATTTTCTTGCTCTGGCATCTGCTGATGCTACGTCTTGTGGAGTAGACGCTCAAATCTGGAGCAGACGCTTGAATCATCAGCGTCAACGCCCGAGTGGACACTACTGAAATTGGACGCTAACTGTTATGTCTGAACAGCATCAGGAAAGGAAAGAGATAAAACAAGTCTTATCTTTTCTCTCCAAACCAGGTCAGACTTAGCTGATCACTGTGAGTGCTTGATCAGATATAGACCGATAGGCAATATACAAAAAAAGCAAAATATCGGCCCCAAAATTTTGACCAGCTGATCTATCAGTCTTTCTAGTCAGAACTATGGGCCGGCCTTCTGCTGGTGCCAGAGTCAGGAGAGACGATGCACGTTCCTGATTGGCTTCTTAATCTGTCAGTCACACCCTGAAACTCAAAAGAGGAACAAGGCGGCCAAACTAAATATTTCTTATATTTAAAATCTATTGTTTTGAGTCATATAAACTTGCCTTGCTATTATTCAGACTTTTCACAATATTTGAACTGACATTTCATGAAAAAAAAAAGTATTGTAAAGCTTACAACACCAAGAGAGAAAGACAAACATCCAAGCCCCATCAGACTGTCACCATTGGACTAATTGATTTCCAGCGGCCTCAGATGAATTCCCAGGGCAGACTCAGTGCGATTAGTCAGAGCTTAAAGGAGTGAATGAGAGTCTGCAGTGGCTGGTTTAAAAGCTCACTGTCCTTTTACTGCTTAACCCTGTAAGTCTCACCTCTAAGCTCTTTAAACCAGCGCTAACTCGATACGTGTGACGATGTTATCTGCCACACCAACGCTGCGCCATCACAGCTTTATGATGGACAAACAAACACATTATGGATTTCTAACATGAGAACTAAAACTTGATTAGCCTCGAGAAAGCACGAATAAAGACTTCACTAAAGCCGGCTGAACACTAGAGTAGTTTAAGATCTTTTGTGATTTTTAGACTTTAGTTAAAAACAGAATGTTCTACAGACATAAGGACATTTACGGGATTATTTATGGCATGTGTTCATGGCATCATCATCATCCACTCACCCAGTGTACGCAGACACTGAGGTAATGCGAGTTAAGTGTCCAAAGACACAACTACAGTCCACTTCTGTCGTCCCACTGTGGCTCCTGCTCCAGCGGTCTTTCACAAACAGGAATGGCCGCAATTCTTTCAATAATCGCTTAGATGTGATTAATCGATTAAGTAGTTGCAGCCTTACTAACAATAGTTTTCATTAGAATTGGGCAATCAAGGAAAAAATATAAACCACAATTTTTTTTCCTGTTATTGATCGACTACAATTTTCAATTCGATTTTGGTTCACCTATTTAAAAACAAAATTAAAAAAAGACCTTTATGAATATAAACCAAACAAAAACATTTTTTCGTCCCAAATTCCAATAAGTAGATTTATTTGAAACTATGCATCAATATTCTGCATCAGTTTGACTTTTGCTCCAAGCCACACATTTTTACTGACAAAATATTCGAGGTTTTTTTATCTAACAAATAAAAACCCACCACCAGTACAAAAGTAACTCGTTAGCCTACTGTAATATATTCCACTTTTCAGCAACTAAGTAGTGTAACTCATTACCTACAAAAATTTTGATAATATTTTACTAGTCACAATCTGAGTTACTCAAGTTACTTTCATATAAATTGCTTTTATATTCTATTGAAAACGACACTTCAGGACCTAAAAACACTAAAATACTGTCTGTTGGCTTAAAGGTGAATCAAATATTATGAGGAAAATGTGTTGTTACGTCACATTTTCATAAATGAATCAGTAATAAATTGTAAAATGTAATAGTGCCGTACAATGTCTTAACAAATGTGTTATTAGCTCAAAGTACCTCAAAGTAAATCACAGTTGTGTAACTCAGTTACATTTTTGAGTCATATTGTGCTACAAATGCATTACATTTTTCTCCCTGTAAATAGTATTATATTATGTATTACAATTTTAATGTAACTTACCCATCACTGCCACCAAATAATTGACTATTCGATTTAATCTCGATCTATCAATTTTTCCATAAATGGCCCAGACCTAACTGTAGTATTAAAATGTATATCCTCATCAAAAAGACCCAAGAACATACTTTTAGGAAGAAAAACGCAATTATTTCAACTTTGTGTCTGTCCCAGAATCAGAAGCAGGAGATTTTCGGTTTATCTGCTTTTCAACCACAGCTTACCTGATTTTTTTTTTTAACATGTCTTTTACAAACCCAGTATTTAGAAAAGTTGTTGTGCTTTTTTTTCTCAGATATAGCCTCTTTTCTCTATTTTAACTTACAGATATGAATGTCCTCTCTCTCCATTGACTCTCATGCATTTCTTGCCACTCACTGCTCACATTTAAGAAGTGTTGTGATGTCTGCGGTAGAGAAAGAGGCCACGCCGGAGGTCGTCTTGTCTTTCTGCAGACTCACATTCAGGGGATTAGGGTCCTTTTTGGAGGAGCTGCTTTTGGGCGCCACACCTCTGCACTTCCCCGCAGACACCGGGACAATGGAGACACGGAGATCACAAACGTCCCGGGCCGGAGACACAGCGGGGGGACACAGGACACCGCCCGGGATTAAACCCTGTCTGGCTCTCACAAACCGAAGGGCCCGGCCGGCGCGAGGACGTGTCACAGTGTCAAATGTTTGTGATGCGTTTTGTCTTTGTGAGGAGAAACGTGACCACCGCAGCAGTTCAGGGCCAGGGTGGTTTTCTTACGCTGAAGGTGTAAAGACAATTAGATCATCACTAACAATGTGTATGGTAGAAATGTCACAGTATAAGGCTTTATTGTAACGATTGTTGTGAGACAAAATATTACGATGGAGCGATTATTCATGATTACAACAGTTTTGTCTAATAACACGTCACTGCTTCTTAAGTTTGTGACCAGTTTTTTCAAATCAAACTTTCTGAATTACAACTACAATGTGATTGTATTGATAACATTTTAGAGCTGATTTAAATGATATATATTTATTCATTTATTTTTAGCCAATACGATTATTTGACTCTTCTGTTGTGACAAACCGATATTTGCCGATACTGGTATTTGGCTCACAAAATCACAAATTAAAGGTCACAGAAGAGCAGAGGTTTGCGAAATGAAAAAGTTTCAGCAAAATGTTCAAACACTCCTCTGCTTTAGCTTCAAGTAGCGTGAATGTCAGTCCTATAAGCTTCATGTAAAGCATGTTTAACAAATTAGGACACAAATTATGGGTTTTGAGTATAATTCATTTAGAACTACCAAAAAAAAAAAGAAAGGAAGAGACAAGTAGAAAAACGTGGCATTCTGTGAGCACGAAGCAGCACGAAGTTATCCACACAGTCATAAACACATCTTAACCACACAAATGATAATCTAGCGTGAACTAGGGCTGGGTATTGCCAAGAGCCTTCCGATACAATACGTATCCCGATACAGAGGTCACGATACGATACGTATCATGATACACGTATATTCAGATATAATTTCCTTAATATGTCACCTATCAAGTGTCAAATGCAGAGGAATTGTATTTTTTAACTACTCTTTGTTAGACACAAATATCTTACAAATAAGCCATTGTTCAGCTCAATAGTGTCAGCCTTAAAGCTGCAGTCCATCTTCATAAGTGTAAATTATGTGAATTTAAGTATGCCGATACGTATCCCGATACACCTTCCTATGACGATACGCGTATTGCCAATGAGCTTGTCACGATATATCCCTGTATCGATACATTGAGTACAGCCCTAGCGTGAACTGATTAATTATCGTAAACTACGAGTGCAAAGAGTCAAATCTTCACCTGGAGAAACGTCCAGAGCGTCAGGTCAGCTCCTCCAAGCACTTTGTATTAGCACACCGTATAGGCCTTGACCAGGGGTCTCCAACCTGTCGCTCGGGAGCAACCAGTAGCTCGTCACCACCTTCCAAGGAGCTCGCCAAAGGATTTTGGAATCTTACAAATTATGCTTTATTACACAAATTTATTTATTACTTGCTCATTTCTACTGTAAATGTATCTTTAGATGCCTAATTGTGTTCTTCTAAACAAATATTGGCAAAATTTTCAAATAGGCCTCTTAATGCCACAGTTAACTTCAATTTTAGTAACTCGCCGTCAGTTTTCTTTAGCAAAATTAGCTCTCCGGTTGAAAACGTTGGAGACCCCTGGCCTAGACCCACACTTAGTTGCACCTCCACAGCTTGCAAATCAACAGTTTTATGTCGTTTTAATGTGTGAATTGTAAGTCTATTTTTTTTTTTGGCGTGGCGGAACACAAAAAAAGCTGACCGCCGCATAACTAATGTGCTTGTAAAACTCATCCAGATATAATACTAGTTATTTACAGATGAGGCAGTGTTTCTTGTTTATTTGACATTTTAAGAGCCGCCGTCACAAGGCAGATGCACCAGATGCTTCTGTTGTAAAGGTCCTCACTCGTGCAGCAGCTGAACCTCACCATGATGCTCCTGACAAACAGTCCTAACAGAGTCACAGTGACACACAGACACAAGGAGAGAAACTACAAAATCCTTACTCTGGCCACTCCTCCTGAACTCGGGACAAACCTCCTGTAGTGTGCAGAAAGCTTTAGTCACTGAATAATTATAAACAAATCTATACAAAGGATTTGAGCACCAGTTACATTAAAAATGTGTAAATTGAGTTTTTTGACAGAAACACTACTAGACTTCCACCTCGATAATGTACTAAAGTGACGTTACTTCAGCTTTGTCTGGGTCAATCTGTATAAAAATCATGTATTCACGAGTCACGACTTCTTTATATTAAACAATAATCGATTAATCAAAAACAAAATCGCCTAAATAGAATTAATTAGAAAAATGACAAGTTAGATGCAGTCCTAGAGTAAAATTTCTACTTAAGATTCTGATTAGACAACAAGAATACTGCAATACTTTATGAAAAAACAGCCTTTTAAGTAACAATGTTCCATATAAATAAAGATGTTTTTGTTTTATGTCGAGGGAAAAAGCTGACCTATTGTATCTTTAGCATCACAGTCAGAAAAATGCAGCTGAACCATCTTTTCCGACTCTCGCTGTAGTTAAAATGCGTTTCCAGGCGTCACAGTTTCCACTCATCAACCGAAAACACGTGTCCGATCGTCAACGGCATAAACTCGACATGTAAACAGCGTCATGTCACCGAGGAAAACAAAATCCAAAATATAAAAGGTCTAGAACAGTTAAAGCTGCACTGTGTCACTTTCTGGAGGTGAAAAGTCAACTGTACGACAGAGAATAAGGTAAGGCTGAGATGATATGATCACGATACTTGAGGTTTTGAACAGTAAGTTTACGGTTCAACATTATTAGGAACTACAGATGCAGAAACAATACAAAGAAATTCAAAGTTTATTCAAATGTACTTACATTTTAAATCACATGAACGTCTTTGTTGGAATACAAAATGTCTTTAATTTTCTCTGGAACCACTTTTAGGGTTCCCACTCATATCCCAAGAACATTTTCCAGGACATTTCCAGGACATTCGCAACAAGGATTTTATGTAATCACAACATCTACATCACCAAAATTTAGCCTGTTTTGCCAAGTTTGTGACAGCCCAATAGTCCACATTTATGACAATCAAAGTGTATAAAACCGTCGTGTGGCCAGTTCTCAGTCAAAATGTGATTTTGTCAGACGGGGCAATTTGCAAAGCTGCAGTTTGCTTTGATAGTCTTTTTTTAGGTGTTTCATGAGCATCACAGTTACAGTCTTTTTGCAGTGGTGCAGGGAGAAAAACATAAGTGGGGGGTCTGGGGGTCCTCCCCTGAGGTTTTTGAAAAATTAAGTCAATTTTGGTGCAACCTGATGCATTTTACAGATTTCCAGTGGCTGAAGAAATGAGAAAAAAATTATGGTTTTTGACACTTTTTACCTCAGGCCTTTGAACTAAAATCTACTACTGTTGACCTTATTTTGTAAAATGTATGTCTCCAATTAAAACATTTGGATAAACAGCCAAGTGAAAAAATGATAAATTAAATTTTGGATGTAAGTTTTTGCAATCTGGGTTTGCAAATCCTAAACTTTTTAGCAGTTTTACATTAGTACAAAGGCATTTTTGTTTAATATTATTACTAAGTTTGTACATTGCAAAAATCTGGTTTATTTGTTTGTGCACTGTTATACATTTTATTATTGAGCCAAATAATTTTCCAGAAAAACATTATATTTTCCATGACATTTGGCTTTTTTCTCATTTTCCATGTGTTTTCCATGACTGGAAATTGAGCTAATCACTTTCCAGATTTTCCAGGTTTTCCAGGACGCGTGGGAACCCTGACTTTGGTTCTGATTGATTCTGAAATTGTAATCTTAACCTGCCTCTAGCCCAAGACCTAAACGTACCAATTTCACCTAAAGAAAATGTCCCCACGTGGCTTAATTTTTTACGCTTTTTCATATTGTGCCAAATGTGCAGCATAACATAAGTACAGCAAAAAGGCCTGAAATCGTGCTCATAGTACGCTGTTTTTGTGTCGTGGTAAATGTACGCTTTACAGTGAGATTGTTGGCAAATGATATCACAACACATCGCAAAACAATATATTGTCCCAGCTCTAGTATAAAATAAAAACAAAATAAAGCTTGGGTTACAAGAATAAACTTGTTTTTTTATATATATTTAGCTAAAATTTGTATGAGGAAAAATAAAAAAAATTGCAATTGTACAAGAAAATAAGTGAATTTTATAAGAATAGACTCATATCAATGTGAGAAAAAAGTAAGCAATAAAAATTTTAGATTAAACTGCGACACAGTGGCACAGCTCTGGCCTCATAGCAAGAAGGTCCTGGGTTCGACTCCCACGCGGCTCGAGCCTTTCTATGTGGAGCTTGCATGTTCTCCTCCGACAACTAAAAACTAAAGAGTGCTTCCCCTAAACAGGACTACATACAGGAAATGAGCTGTAAAGAATCTGTAGAATCTGGTACAAACATCTCTGCCTTTGTGCTTCATGTAATTGTACAATGTCCTTAATAAACATTAGAGATACAGAAGATTAGCGGCGAAATCCTCCTGTCAAAGACTGACAAGTGTTGCTAGGTTTTTTGAGAGAAAAAGTCACTAAACCAATAGAAAAAAAAAAAATCACAAAAGTTAATAAAATAATCAATTAATTACAACATTGTGTGTCACTGCTATAGTTTCTAATCATTTTAAACATTAATAATAACTTTTACACGTGAAAATATGGTTAAAGAAAACAATAAATTAAAAATTCTGTCATAAATAAATATTTTTCTTAATCAATACGGAACAATTGCTCAAATTTACAAAACTACAAACTTCAAATTCAAAGAGACTTTATAAAAGAAGCCCAAAGCCGCTATAAAGAAGCAGTTTGGCAATAAGAGAAGTAGGTTGGAAAAAGTAGTCTGTATTTGTCCCTCATACTCCGTCCGTTGTACAGTTGCACAATTCATTTGCAATAGAAATCAGAAACACATAATAATTGTGCGTTAAGTTTTGTGACTATGTAAGGACACCGTTTATCATTTATTTAGTGCATCAAAAACATCTACATGAGAAAAACTTCAACTTTAACTAAAAACTCTGCAAAACTCCATCTGTTCTCGTTGCTAAAGCCTAATTATTCATCACAATTAATTAATGAAGACAATGATACTTAGGCAATATGCTGAAATGATACTGATGACCTGCTAATATTTGTCTACAAATTAACAAACTGTTTCTGATGACTTGGAAACAATATATTTTACAAATAACAATAATTAAAAAAAGTCCTGCAATAAAATAGATTCGAGGTACAGTGTGGATATGAAAGACTTCCTGGTGGAATCTTGGCTGTTGTTGCACTGCCCCCTGGTGATCAGAGTCATGTCCTGCAGCGGTGTGGAGTCATTACTTACAGTAAGTGAAGCTAAACACAAAAACATTTTTGTCTGTTAAACTGTGTTTATGGCGTTTAAAAGAATTCTTTTAAACTAGGGCTGTAGGTTTAAAGTCATCGGTTAATCGGTCGATGGAGTTTTAGTCGAATAAAATTTGTGTTCGAAAACTACTTCTATTATTTAGGTCAGTGGTTCCCAAAGTGGGGGTCACGAGATGATTTTAAGATGAAATTTTACATTATTATTCGGTATTTAATCAATTATTTCAAATAACACAACAAATTGCTAAAGTAATTAAGATTAAAACCTTTTTTGACTGAATTTACAACATGAAATCATTAGAAAGGTTTATTTGATTTTGACTTGGGGGTCACGAGTTGCTGGCATGGTTGTTTTGGGGGTCCTGGTCAGAAAAGTTTGGGAACCCCTGATTTACATTATAAGACTCTCTATGAAACAGCAGAAAAGTGGATTAGCTGAAAATGTAGGAGCAAATCAGTGGGTTATCTATTGTTTTTTGCATACAGTAATGTTTTGCATAAACTAATGCATTTTAGTCTTTTCAAGAACTATTAGATCAGATGAACGTTCAGATTAAAAATTAAAAACATTTTTTTTGGTTTGACAGTTTTTATCACACCCCTTTTAGTTGATTTATTTGTAGATGAGATATTTCTTTAGTTGACCAAGAATTTTTTGGTTCGATAACAGCTCTGGAGCAAAGTAAAAAAAAAAAAAAAGCTTTAGGTAAAATAGTCACAAACTGGCAAACCCACTGCAAAGGCCAATGTCATTTCTTGACTCCATTTGCCATTTATCAAGCATTTGCTCATGTGCAAAATAAGTTAGAGAGAGCAGACACAGCTGATGTTTTTGTCTCAGACGAACACATTAATGTAAAATTTGAGGTGGTGCGTCTGCTTTGTGTGATACGTTATATCTGATACGTTTATCAAATAACACATGTATTTATACAGTTTGCACCTGGCTTTAATGAAAGACTTGATCGCTTGTTTCTGAAAATCTGGCAACATTGGTCAGTGTCTGATAGAAATAGGAAGTTTCCGAAAAATACAAACCAGATGATTTTATCTACCTCAAAAACAGTAACTTTACAAAATCTACCCAAATCATGACCTGGCTCTACAAAAACTGATATTCATTCTTTGCTTTATCACCTAGACCTAAGTCATCGTGTTGAATAATTGTTCGACTCAGAATGCATTTGATAAGTGCACAAAACACGTGATTGCTGTAAAAAGCTTAACTCTAAATAGTCCTGTTTATTTACCGTTTTAAGACAAGACAAATCCAAAATAAAGTCGTCTGATCGTCCAAGCTGCAGCGATGTTCTTGCCTGCGGTTTTACCTCGTCCAGATGAAATACTTTAACCAATTTGATTTGTTTGCGAGAGGAATCGTTCAGCTCGACCTCAATTACTGCCGACGGCGGCCTGCCTCCGCTCAGCCAAAGTGGGACTGACGTTTCGGACCAGGGGCCAGACTTCAAAGGGGGAAACGTGTAAAAAAAAAAACTGGGCTAAAACAACTGGCGTTCAGATTAGAGGAAGTCCCTTAAGTGGGCCCGAGATGCTGGAAACAAGAGCAAATCTGGCAACATTTAGGCCTGCTCGTTCAGGTGCTTCTGGAGAGTCGGCCTTGAAGCTAAATCTACTTAAAAACAAAACACTGCTTAAATTAAAGACTAAGAAATATAAAAAGTGAAGCTGCATAATCTATAAATCAGAATATTAGCGTTGCCGTCGACCAAAGAAATTCTTAATCGACTAAAATCAAGCCCTGTCGATTGATAAGTCGACTATAAGGATGCACTTAGCAAATCACAAAGGCTGCCATTTTTTAAAACAACCATAATTTTCTTCACAAACAAGACAATTTCTGGATATTATGTGTTCAAGCTTGTTCCAAACCACAAGATTCTTCTTTTGGTAGTTCGGTTTCTTGAAAATCATTGGCTAAAGCTAACAAAATACTGTGCTATGCAGGGCTGCTCCATTATGGTGAAATTAATAATCACGATTATTTAAATCATAATTGAAATCACAATAATTCAAACAATTATTTGCTTAGAAAGACTGCAAAATGTTAGTGCATCTTCCCTACATTTTTAAATATTCTGTTCAGCTTGCTCTTATGGGCCACTGTCAGAGGCCAAACCAAACAGAGATGTTGAAGACAAGAACACTTTGAATCAGTCTTTGGGTGCATTTCTTATAGATTCTATGTTTTGCAGCTCTTTGGTATCGTCTAATAATCGTTAATAATCAAAGAATGTGGTTTGCAAAAATTTTCAACCATTTTTACCTGAGGCACATAGTTACAGTTAACATTCTTGTCAAAAAGACCAACTATGCCTATATCAGCATATTTAAAGAGCCGAAGGTTACCTCTTTGATCTGCAGTGCAATAGACCCGTTCAGAGCCTACGTCATTTTGGGGGCGGAGCCGCACTGGTGCCTCCGCAGAGTTTCCCTATAAGTTTCTATACAAAACGAGTAAACTGTACTAACGATATTAAACGGTTAGAAAACTTAACAATGACTTCAAACGAAGCTCTGACCATTCCTAATGTGTTCCTTGGGTTTGCATCAGTGACACATTTTATAACTCGTGATTTTTTCTGGCTAATTAGCTAGCCGCTAAAATCTATAGAAAAAATGAGGGATCACCATCAAAACAAATACATCGCCTCAGAGTCATGTAAGTGTATCCTTGGAGTCTTTTATACAATAATCTTCTGTAGAAATCAGCACAAAATAAAGCCACACAGGTGCAGTTTACTGTGAGTCTAATTCTCCACTGATAATTGATACATAATTACCACAACTTGCACAAAATCTTAAGCAATGTCACGTTAACTCACCTCCTGTGCTTTTCCACAAATTACGTCGTCAAACTCATCCAGGGATTTGTAGCTCAAAGCTTTTCTCTTGTGCACATGAGTTTTCCCATCAAATAAAAGTAAATATCAGGCCACTGAATGTCGGGACACTTACTAACGTCATGCTAACATTCAGTAGATAATGTTCATGGATCTGGATCGCTTGCTGTTCGTTAATTGAGTTTTTAAAGAGTTTTCGATTTTTAATGAAAATGCACCAGCGTAGCTTGGAAAGCCTGAGACTGGCCCACTCAGGGCTCCAGTTACGCGCGCAGCCATCTTGTTTACTAACAGTGAATGGTCTATAGTATACAGAAAAAAAAAAATAGGTTATGTTGTAAAATGTGTGTTCCATCTGTGGAAAACATCAAACAACAGTCTGTAATTTCAAAACTTGGAGATAGTAGACAAAAATTGTCTACTGTGAAATCTAATACTATATATACAATGGGAAGCATGAACTGGTCATAAAATGTGATGTGATGGATCTAATGTTAGCTCTTCTAACAGTGGCTAGAAATACACTTTTTGCAGTGTAGAGTCAGAGCACAGACTGAATTCTGACCTGGTTGAACGTCTTGAAGTGCAGTTCTTTAAAGATGGCGTCTCGTCCCTCCACTTGGGCCCAACCGGATGCTTGAAGCTCGGACAGGTGCTGCTCGCGTTCCGACGAGGAGAGCCAGTGAGAGCCGGACGACTGTGAGAAAACATGAATACAACAATGACTGATGCAAACTTTCAATAGGTCAATATAAACCATGACACATCTTAAACAGGGAGTGGGCAAAATGTGGTAAAAGTGGAAAAGAATAGAGACATAGCTTAACTTACTCTGGCAGACCAAGACCTCAAACCTTGTAGCATTGTGGTGATGTTTTCCACAATAGTTTCCATAATAGTATAATTTATGTTATGTTAACGCTACGTAAATTGAGCTGGTTTGACTACTCATAAACTAAAAACAATATGTAATGTGAAATCTACTTTTCAAGTTAAAAAATAGTTTTATATTTTTCTAAAAGTAGTAAATAAATAAATAAATAAATAAATATTATCAATACAAAAATAACGCACTAACGTTAGTTCATTAAAAAAAAAACTTCGTGAAACGTTCTTGTTCGTCGAAAACACGTAACGGTTGGTTTAAAAACTGTACTTTATGGTTGCTAGGTAACTGCGACTACGTAGATCTGCGCCGCTGCTACGTCAAACCAGGAAGTTAAATTTGTATATTTATTAAACTAAAAATCACAAAACTAGAACGAACTAGGCATCATTTTTCGGTCTTAGCCAACTTAATCAAAAAAAGTTAAAACATTTTATCATTGTACGTGACCGTGATTTTCTATCATTTACCTTAGCCATCATTCATGTATTCGTAACAGCTGCAAAACTCGATTCTTGTCCCATTGCTATGTACACTCAAGATTTGCCAAATTAGCAGCAGTGTGCACAGAGCTAAACGAATGCTAACAGGAGCTAATGCTAAGGACTTTCTTTTACTCACCATGGAGGCAGCAGCAGAGGCAAAGTCAGTCCGAGTCAGGAGCGCTGTGACACGGCTGAGCGGCCATGAGTTGCCCGTCCCCAGGCTAAAGATTAACCTGGACATTCACGAGGCTTTTGTTTTTGCGGTGACACTGCTCTTCCAGGATCCAGCGACTTTCCCCCTGTAGAGCTGCTTCTTCTTCCCCGTGTGTGCGGACGGAGTGGACCCAGGCTGGGCAAACGGCGCGCACGTGGGTCAGAGTGAAAACAAACCAACGACAGGGGCGGTTCAGAAGTTTAGAGGAGCCCATGGGGAAAGCTTAAAGTTAGGCTAACCTCAAACTACTTCCTTGAAGTTGGCCCCCATCAAATGTACATACACAAGAAACATGCCAATCGTTTGTGCAGGGCATATTTAATTTTTTTAGTAGCATATTTAAAAAACACACATCTGTTTTTGCGACATTAGTATGGTGTAATTTCCGGCAAGCTGTTGGTGGCATGCTAATATTTTAAAAACTAAATCTGCACAAATGCAAGTTTTTACAACAAGAGCCAGCACAAAGAAAGCACAAATGACTGACGCCATTTTGAAACGTTTTGGAAGTTTATTTTAAGCTTCCTGAGAGGCTTCATCGCCTAATATGACCTACAAAATAATCATTAAAATATTTCAAAAACTAAAGCAGCACAAATAAAACTGCAGCACAAACGAAGCCCAAACAATTCACAGTTTTTGAGTTGATGTGCATTTAATGGGGAGCCAACTTCACGTTATGTGCCCTACCTCCTGCCACAACACATTTCAAACAAATTTTTGCTGAAAAAGCATGCGAAGTAAGTGAAAGGAGGGGCTGAGAGACTGGAGGAGACTGACAGCAGTGGAGGTTTTGGCAGTTCAGACTTTGACAGCAGGCTTTTTTTGTGTATTAGCACACGGACGATGCGCGCTCACCCAGTCTCCTGAAAAATCACCAGCAACTACAAGAGTTTATCACTGTGTAAAAACAAAAGTTATGCTACTAAATCAACATTTGTGAATGAAATTCGACCCAACAACCCTTAAAAGTTGCATTCAGGTGAGAAAACGGCGAGAAAAACACTGTCTAAAGCTGATCTAAACAGCTGCTCTTGTCCCGTTTTGTTGTTTTGTTCAAAGAAGTTTCCTCAGCTAACCAGGCTGAGAGGGTCTATTTATGGATAAAGCATGCACAGTTGGGCGGAAAGTGGCGTCATCTGAAAATCCCTCTATAGCTTATCTTTATTTTTCTTGTAACAATTTGCGCTAGTTTGTGCTAATGTTTGTCGCACCATTTCTTCAAATAAATGTTGTCTTCTTCCTACCTTTTTCATAGTATGATAGTTTAATACCATGTTGTTGACTTGTTTTAGGATTTTTCTTCCAATTACATAACTCTCAAATTGAAAAACAGATATTATGCCTGGAAAGTTACACTTAAAGTTACTATTTTGCTTTACTTGGTTAATATAAACTTCTTCTCGTCTCTTTACTCAAGTTCATTTTTTGATACTAACCTCTGCTCCAAGTATTGGAAGAAACAGTTAAAGTCACTAATTAACCATGTGATAATTTAATAAAATCCTTGAAAACACATCATAGAACAGCATTTAACATTGGAGAACTTCATTCACATCAGTCAGTTTCTTTGACCTGGTTCATTCCTGGTGCTCATGCTCTTGTCCGGGATGAGCCAGCGGATACTGTCGGTCCTGAGAGCAGCGTACAAACTGAATCCAGTGATGAAGAGGACGGAGAAGACCAGGAGCCAGTCCACACCCCGCACAGGCACAGCGCTCAGGGGCCCGGCCAAGTCTGCTTCAGTCACGTTTCTGTCGGACCCGCTTCAAACCCTGTGAGAACAATCAAGTCTTTGGAGTCAAGTCACAGGGAAAAACAAGAGGAGTACACTCTCTTTTGAGGTTCTAGTTCAGGTATTTTTTGAGGCCAAGTATAAAGTTTGACTTGGTAAAAAACCTGAGGAAAATAAAAAAACAAAATAAAACACAGCAAGAAATCTACAAATAAGAATATCATTGACCAAGTGTAACTTATTATCTTGCAATTCCTCACTACAGCCTGTATTTTGGAACCTCCCATCTTCACTTTTAAGAGTGCACCGACCCTCAAAGACAAACTTGTGAACAGTTACATGCCACCTAATAAAACTAAAATATTTTTCAAAAAGCCTGTTGTTATAACTGTGGGTCCTTTATCATACGTCTCATTAACAAGTTCATCAATTTTAGTGACTCGGAAGGGGAAAAAAACTGGTGCAATTTGTTTGAAAACTGCAACTCTACCTTTGCTGTCTACGGCAATTTTTATTTGGTTCGTAAAAAGGAAAGTAAGGCTAGGAGAACACAAGTATGCCATGAGGACACAAAACCTTAAGTATCCAATTGCAAAACATTTTAAAACCATGGGTCATACAAATATAAATGATTTAAACATAATAGCCATTGAAATTATCAAGGAAGTCACTTCCTATTCTGGCCTTAATGAGGAGATTGACTGCTTCCCTATTTTTGTGAGTGCTCTTGGTTTTATTATGAAGTCTTTGCTTGCTGTTTTTAGCACTGCATGTATTTTTGTTGCTTTTTTATGATAGTCAGTTGATCAGCATTACATGAATCACTCATTACTTTAAAAGCAGGTCACCGGTCACAGTTTTTTAACGAAGCCCTGACAAGACACCTAGGTGTCTACAACAGAGTGCCACGGATTTTCTGCTTCACCTTTTACAGAACACTTTTTGATATGAGAGCAGATCATCTCCTGTTGTGCGCAAAAACAAAACACTGCGGCATAGTCGCCTAACTTGATAAAAAGATATATGTAAATTATATAGATATATGTAAATTATATATATATATATAATATATATATATATATTATATATATATTATATATATAATATATATATATATATATATATATATTATATATATATATTATATATTATATATATTATATATATATTTATTATATATATATATATATATATATATATTAGCCATCTAAATATTTATGACAAAAACCTAGCAAGAGATATACACATCATTGATATATCATGACACACTGAGTGAATTGACCTGTCTGATTGGAGATAAAGGAAGTGAGGGTCTCCAGGGTTCTGTCTGTGTGGTTGAACCGAGCCATGGGTTTGGCTCCTTGGAA
The DNA here is from genome assembly GCA_038363315.1 of Mugilogobius chulae. NCBI lineage: Eukaryota > Metazoa > Chordata > Actinopteri > Gobiiformes > Gobiidae > Mugilogobius > Mugilogobius chulae. The sequence goes on along the minus strand of CM076399.1, from coordinate 21,429,619 downwards.
CAGGAGAATATTTGGCACAGCCACCGTCCCAAACCTGGTGGAGAGACTGAGAAAAGAGAAAAACAGAACATGTTAGCATAATCAACATGTCAACAACCAGTGAGCCGTGAAATTTTCCATCTTCGCTGACCTGCTGTGTTGAGACGCGTCCAGCGCTAAGAAGTGCATGCTGGGAAAAACCCTGGGCAGGGCGTTGAAGTGAGGAGCCAAAGAGGCAGAAAACTGGCACCAGGCCGTGAAGAACAGCACCACAGAGCACTCGGAGCCGTTAGCGTTTAGGAACTCCATTAGGTCCTGCAAAAGAGCACAAGAGCCCTCAGAGAATAAGTCGATTGTGTCCTTGTGTCTTAAATAAACATTACAATAAAATAACAAATCGTAGACTATATTTTACAGAAATGTGCTTAAAATTATGAGACTTTGCTACACCAATAATATCTGTATGCCTTTCACTATTTGTCAGGATTGTAAAATGGCTCCTGGGGAAAAATAATTGAAATTTAAACCCTGATTGGAAAGACTAAAAACTATAATAATAAACTAGATCATATGTCAAGAGTCAAAGCTGAACTTACTGCTTAAGGAGAGGGAAACATGTAAATCTAAATATATAATTACAGATATTTGAAAAGATGTTTGTTAGCAATAAATTAACAACATATGGCTAAGATTTTACAATATTTTTATTCTGCAATTTTAAAAAATTAAGCCGTAACACCCTGCCCTATTGTTCATGATAGCATTTGTGCAAATTATTTTCAGCCTGTCTGTTATTTTAACCTGCGAGCCGTTGAGGACGTGGACAGTGAACGTGTCCATTCCAGTGACGTTTCTTTTGTCACAGTTCACTTTAAATGTCTTTGTGGTTTCAGTTGTGTTGTGCTCTTCTGGAGCCGAGACCATCTCCAAAGAAATCTGCAAAATGAAAAAAGGGAAATGACAATGGTGGTTCACAGATTTAAAGGGAGAAATTTAAAACTAAACAATAAAATAAATCCCTAGCAGAAAGCTATATTTTGAAGGTTAAATCTGCCGAAGCTTTGTGAGTGATTGGCTCTTCATTGGGTCATGAGGCTTTGTTAAATGTAGCCCTAGATAATAAAGTTAAAGGGGTCCTATGGTGTGTTTTTTTTTAATATTTAGTAAGAATCTAGAACATGCACAGATCAGTAATTTACCTTTTGTTCATTGTAAAACACCAAGTTGATCTAAAACAACTTAAAAATAGTAACAGCTCTACTGACTTCCTGTTCAAAACTGCAGAACTGATAAGCCCCGCCTCTTCATTTTAAAATGTAACTGTAAAAAGCAACAGATTTTTAAAAACTATTTTTTATTGTTGGAAAGTGAATATGGGACAGTATTGAACCATATAAGCTTCACTTTAAGTATTAATCTTTTGAAATATACCAAGTAAATACAGGGAAGTGGGAGGGGATAGGTGGTAGGTGAGAACGGGGATTTCTGATCACTTGAGCTGCAGCTGAAGAACAAAACAAGATTACTCAAACATGCATGAATCAATTCAAATATAACTTTGAGTAAACTAATGATGAAGAAAGGCCATCATAACAAGGTCAAAAACATAGAAAAGTGAATTTGACATAATAGGTCTCCTTTAAGTACATGTTCTACCTGCTGTGTTTCTTCATTGTTGACCTCCTCAGATGACTGTCCTTCTGAAACGCACTGAGCCTCGTCACACGGTGGAGAAAAACCCTGCGCGTGAGGATTCTGTACATTTTTAGGAAACAGTGACTGGATTTCGGCGGGGTCGATGGGCGCCTCTGTTCCCATGATGGCGTCTGCGATTTCTGCTGTTTTATATTGCATTTTGGGTAAAGAGTTCACTTCCTCTGATTCCACGAACCTCGGGATGTTTTCCAGGTCGGACTCCTCTGACAGACCGAAGTCCAGAACATCTTCATTCTCTGAAAAATGGATCAAAACTAATCAGACAACTTGTCTCTTTAGATCAGAACAAAGATATTAAAAGCAATATGTTTGTTTTCAACAGATAAAATGACAAACTACATGTACTCAAGATCATGTACATCATATTTGTCTTTTATGGACTTTGGGCACATGACATCCAGATACATTTTACAATTTTGCTTAAACTGAGGAGAATGTGGTCTTGTGAATGTTAAATTAAAACAAAAAAATATAAAACTGGCATTACACTCAGAAGACAGACATCTGTTCATTAACAATTTACAACTCCAGAAGAATAGTTTGTATTCTGTAGCCAGATAAGAGGTTTTAGCAACTCAGGTTACAATAATTTCACTTTGTAACGTTGGGATATTTCCCAGTTGAAAAATACAGTTCTCAGCGTTCCAAGTGAATCAACTCGTGTGTAAAGAGCTAATGCTAACCTTTAGGCAAAGGTAACGTTAAATGACTGTAACCAATGTTTACATTGTTTTAGTGGCAGTTATACACCAAGATGTATTTATTGTGGTGATTGTTGAGCTAATATGTTAAGTGGAACTCGACCAACCAAGTCCTACTTCACAAGTGGTATTTACCAGTTCGAGTGTCTCCAGTGCATGTTTACAAGTGGGAAGTGGGAAAATATCCCAGTTTCCAGTTGCCTGGAACGCAGCACAATGCTGCTAAACTAAACCATGTATAAAACATTTTGAAGGGAAAAAGTCAAGTTACTTTCAGGAAAAAAATGGTTTCTGAATGCTAGCCATGTTAGCTAACATTAGCTTACCTTGAGCCGACGCTGATTTTAAAACCTCTGAATGATAAAGTAAAAAGAATAAAGACGTCCAAACGTAGAGAATATTTAAAGACGCCTTCATGTTTTAAAAGTAGCAAAAATGCCCGAAATAGCTCAATCAGTCACGACATGTTGTAGTTCTGCTGCACTGACAGGAGGATAGGAACCAAACTACAGGCGGAACTATTTGAGTGTAACACCAAAAGCATTTTCCCGGAAACTTCCGGAATATTTATGTTTTTTTTTCCCTTGAAAATAATAATTTAGCAAGACTACCTAAATATATACAATATTAAAATTAAAATAATAAATATTAGTTCGAAAAATAATAATATAAAAACCATAGACATTAAATTATATGTCTATGATAAAAACATGGACTGTCCGTGCAAGTACGAAAATACCCACGACGCGTCGCTGTGTCTCAACAAACTTTACATGATTCATGTTTACATTGCAAAGAAACACCAAGCAAATTTAGATACTTCTAAGATTCTTGGACCCCCCTCGAAAACGAAATGGTACATCTCAAGGGGTTTTCCATAAAAAAAATTATAAAAATAAATAAAATCATATATTGGGCCTTAACTGAGAGAACGACAAAAATATTATTAAACCCATTCATTTGTCTATATTAAACCCATATAGGCCTCATCATATGTACAGAGGTGGGTAGAGTGGCCAGAATTGCACTACAGAGTTACTTTATTAAATTACAATACTTTTTTTTTTTTTTACATGTAAAAGTACGAAGTAGAGAAATAAAAACAATATCCAAGGAAAATCTAAAGTATGTGAAACAGTACTCAAGAGAAACTTAAAATAACTTTGTTGTGTAACTTAATTGAGTGAGTACTGCCCATGTAATTAAACAGAAAGTCTATTCCAACTTATTCTAATAGACTCAAAAAGGTTTGCTGATAATAACAGAGTCATCATTATGGTCATCAAATAATAGTTTGATTACACCAAATTATTTTATTTACATTATTGAATTAGCGTTAGAAATACTTTCCCCTGTCTACACACCATTAAATAAAATCAACAACAAAAAAAAGTCAGGCGCTTTAAATGGATGAGCCTCTTTTCAGTTTTATTGAAATAGTTTGATTAAATACAGAAGTTGTGAGTTGATTTCTTTTATAATATACACCATGCTTTGTAGAACTGTGAAAGAAAAAACAGGTTTGGAAACTTGCAGGACAATGGAAGAATGTGGGGTCTTCACTGTATTCGTTCAAAATAAAAATAAAGAAAAACATCTTCAGTGTCACATATTTTCTATTTTTTTTTTTTTACATATTTTACATTTCTTGTTCATTTACAAAAGTGCAAACAGCTCAGATCTAAATACAGAAGGTAATTTAGGGCCGACAAGAGCATTTGTAAAGCCGTACATGTGACTCTTCTCCACTCAAAAACGACCAAAAGTGACGAGTGAAAATAAAGAAAGTAGATGCAAATATTACCGTAGCTTACAATAGTTTTAAAATGTCTGCTGATTAAAGTGCTGTCAGTGAAGAAAACTTTACTCAAGGTGTTGTTTTTACAGATATTTGCAACAAATCATGGCACAGTTTTTGATTTAGTAAAATATTAAGGCAATAACCAAGACTTTTAGGTGAAAATTCCCCCAAAAAACTTCATAAATCATTGAAAAATACCATTTAGCCTCTGTTTTTCAATCCATAAATCACTCGGGATCGTACAAAAAGAAGAAACTTAACAAATGAATACAACAGGAAAACAAAATCAATTCCCTTTATCACCATAAATAGAATTAAAAAGAGAGACTGCAGCTGTTTCATGAGAAATATGAGAAATTTGATTATGTGGATGTGATTCTGTTCGTAACAACTTGAAAAAGAGCCACATTTAGGCTTAAACAGGAAATTCTCAAAAAACAAGTCAAAAACAGAAGAAATGCTCAAGTCATGAATGAATTAAAAGGTTATCGTCATAAATCAGTGTTCGTCTGTAAAAACAAGGAAACTACAAAGTGAGAAAAAACGCCGTTGGGTAATTTAAAGTATCCTAAGTAAATATTATTTAGGGCTGCAACAAGTTAGAAGATTAACCAGATGCTCCTGCTCCAGTGTCGGTGCCTGGACCTCGGATCCCACCTAATCTTGAGATCCTGGACCTCGCTCAATGTTCCACTCCAGCCTCTCTTTGACTGGCTGTCTTCGTCCTGCTAGAAAAAGCGTCTATCTGGCTCCACAGACTTAAACTTCTAATTACATCTGGTCACACAGTCCTGGTCACATCTACAGCCTGTCCGTCCTTGAGTGGATCCCTCTTTCACTGTGGTTCTCCTCGAGGTTTCTCTTTTCCCCCAATGGGTTTTTTTGAGTTTTTCCTTGCGAGAAGGAGGGTCTAAGGACAAGGGATGCTCTGGGACAAATTTTATTTGCCACTTTGTTGTTGTAACAATCTGCCTGCATTTCCTAATAATGATTGTTTCTAATTTTACATTGTTTCTGTTGGTATTGACCAAATGTTTCACTGTTTGATTTTCTGACAAATCTTGTTTGCTAAATCAACATCTTGTAAAGTCCGCTGAGATAACTGCTGCTGTGATTTTGGGCTCTACAAATAAATTTAATTGAATTGAACTGAATTAATCGCAACTAATGGATTATTGAAATCATTGTCAGCTAATTTAGTAATCGAATAATTGTTAACTGTTTTTTATACAAGAGTTGTCACAATTCTAATATTCAATTTCAGACATAAGTTTAAATTACTCAATTCAACACCAGTGTCATTACCCCAATTCAAAAGTGCTTTTCGACACTGACACTTTCAACAAAAAATTAGTTTTTTTGTTTGAAATGTATGTTTTGTTCTAGTTGTTCTAAAACTGTTCAGCAAAGGCTAAATTATGTTGTCTTAAAGGGGCACTGTGTAAGATTGAGAGGAATTTTAATTATCACTTATAGTCCACAAACATTTAAATCATATTTATTCTTTACAACATGAATACTTAAGAGAGCACTGTTAACCAATCCACATCAAGTGTGATACATTTATACGTATTTGAAATGTTTTATTACGGGCCGGAATGTGGATCATTGACGCTAGATGTCATCATGCTTAATAGGCAAAATGCATGTGAAAGGCTCCCTCTGGTGTTCAAAAGTGGAAATCACTTTGTTTGTTTGTTTTTCTTACATAGTGCCCCTTTAAAGGAGGGAAACTAACTTTTTTAGTTGTAAATTTGTAAACTTTGTATTTTCTACTAAAAAGGCTATGATAAATGCAACACTTTGTGAAAAAATGAGACCACTGAGGACTGTCTGAACTGAATAATAAAGAATTTTAGTTCTAATTAAAAGCCAAATGCTGCACTCTGATTGGCTGAGCTTAAATGGTCCTCTTCAGTTTCACTTTGTTGTTTGTAAAAAGACGTTTATTGACCATAATTGCAACCAAAATGAAAACATATCAATTTTAACCATGTTTTGAAAGATGAGGAAGTTTTCAGATTTAAAACGTAATTCGTCAGATACCCTACCTTTAAATTTATTTTTTAGTCAAAATAGTTGTGAGTCTATAGAATCTAGATTTGATACTAGCTTTTGTATTGATTAGTCTGTGTTTTTGATACAATCCTACTTTATAAAATGTTTCAAAACTGTATTGTATAATTTGAGTGTTTTTCGAAGTAAACACTAGTTTCACTGTAAATCTGCACCGAGAACGTTCTTAAGTGACAGGTTAGGGATGTTCACCATGTCTTCTTAAAATATTTATGAAAGTGTTTTCTTCTATATCAGACAAGTATCGGTAAGAGATGGCCTCTGACAAAGACGGAAGTGACCGTTGGAACTAGTCGGGTAATAAACCATCTGTTACGATACTTGTCTGATAAAATCTTGATAAAATCTTGTATCCGAGACGTTTGTATTTTAAGCAACTAATCGATTAATCCAAAGAAAAAATGGTCAACTAATCGATTACCAAAGTTTGTTGCAGCCCTAATATTTATCATTATCCCGCTCGAACAGTTTTATAATCATGAGAAAAAGGTTAGAATCTGTGAGATGAGTTTTAAAAAGAGAAGGGCCTGTGCTCTGCTGTTTCCTTCATTTCTGTCGTTTATGTTTCAGTTCAGGTTAGTGTTACGGCGGGTCAGACTGTACAGGGAAAGGTCACGTGACTGTTACAGGAAGTAGTCTGGGGTTCGGCGCGTGACGTGTGGCTCTCCTCTGCGCGGCGCCGGGTCAAACTGTAAGCTGCGGGAAAGAAAAATAAAACAAATATTAGGAAATTTGTAAAGTATACAACTAAATAATTTGTGTTTTTGAGAGTAAATATGAGTCAGGTGCAGCAACTAATGTGACAAAGATGAGAAGAAACTTGAGAAGAGATCTTGAAATGGCAAAATAGTATCAGCTATGAACATGATTAATTTAGCTTTCTGGTGCTTGGAGTGGCCATTTGTGCAGATACAACCTCGTGTTCCTCCGTCTGCCTCAGCAGCTGAAGCTACAAGAATAGTTTATCATCGACAAGTGTTGTAAACAACAAAAACTCAACAAAAAAGTGAATGACAAAAAACTTTCTAAACTAAATAAAAAACATCTGCAAGAATAATTATTTTACAAACCTGCAAAAGCAGTTCATATTATAGTAGAAAATGTAAGTATTTTGCATAATTTCAATAAAAAGTCATAAAATATAGAAAGAGTGAATTATCTGAATATTTGGAGCCAAATCATTGGTGCAATCGAAGGTTATTCAATTATATTTAGCAATGGGCCAGATTTTTTGATGGGCTATGGTCTGAGGGCCGGACTACAAAAACTAAACTACAAATGCAGAAGTATCATTAACTCGAAATTTACATTTTTCATTGCGACAAAAACAATATAAAAGAACAATGCACTGTCACATACAAACAAAATCAAAATAAAGGTCACCCAAAACCAACCCAGTGTCAATCAACAACTTGAACTAAAACAGATCAGAGCAGCAGTGGGACTAGACCAAGTTACAAACCAAGACTAAACCTAGTCTATGTTTGGATTAGATCAAATGTAAACTACAAGACTAGACCACAAAATCTGAGCAGAGACTAAACCAGGACTATATTGTATTCACCACTTAAATGGCGTAATAGAATCTGGATCAAATGATGCATAGGCTACTGAAAAACAGAACAAAATATCCAGCCTATCAAGCAGTATGAGGTTCATGCAGGGGTGTCGGACTGGGGGGGTAAATGGTGCTAGTTTCCCCAGGGCCCAGAGCAGGAAAGGGCCCCCAAAAGTCATTTTTGCTTGTGAGATAAATTGTTCCTCTAATTGTAGTCATTTCTGATATCAACAAATGAACTTTGATTAAAAAAAAACAACTGCTGAACAATTAGGAATATTAACTGGCCAAATTATGTACAAGTTTAACAGCTAGAAATTATAATATTATAAGCAAGAGATTGCAGATTTTATAGAACAAAAACCAGGGTTTGACACAAGCTCGAATATTGTCAGCAAACATATCTAACATTTTTAAAATGTTTTGGCAAGTTGACTTTAAACAAGTTAGCCAAAATGTGAAACAGTGGGTTTAAAACATTTTGGTTCCAACCAACCAAAACCAAACCCAAACCAACAGTTTTGACCCCCCAAAAAACACATAAATGTCAGTTATGACAGTAAAAATCTTGAAAGTTAGCATTACAAATAATTCAATTTGATCTGCTGAAGCCTGCAAAACCCTATCAGCAACACTAATAATGTGTGGAATGTATAAATTAAATCAATAGTCTGTATATGATAATTCAAAAAGGAAATAAAACCTAAACAAATAGAAAAATAATGTGAGTGGACTAAAATATTAAACAAATTATGCAAAAGGGGCCCATAGACAAAAATTGTACCTGGGGCCCAGAATTTGGTGCTACACCCCTGGGTTAATGGCCTATACTTCATTGTGCTGGGCTAAAACAAGCTGCCACCGGCCATCATTTGAATAGCCCTGGTGTCGTCTAACTATTTATATACTTACTATTTCAAATACATTTTCTGTATAAATAGTTGTTTTTTGCATGAACTCTATTGCATTTTGTGTCTTTTTGTGCACAGACCGAGAGCTTTTGCCCTGTCCCTTTTTTGTCATTAATCGGTCATGAGACATATTTCTATTATTATTTGGTCAACCACAGCTTTACACAGAAGTCTCCAAACACTATGAAACTTACAAAGAGTATTTTAGCGTGTCGTCCAGCTCCATGATGGCTGCCTGGTTTCCACAGCGATAGCAGTAATTCGGAGCACTAAATATCGTCACAACGTTTCTCTCGTGGCACCAGTTGTAGCCCTGAAGAGAAAACAAGAGACTGAATACTAATAAACAGAGTATTTTTATTTAAGATAACTATGCTAAACAAATAAAATATAAGTAGTGGGTAAATAGTTAAAGCTGCACCCTGAAGTCACAAACTACACAAACTCTGGTCTGACCTCCATGACGAGCTGATGTGCGCGCGACACCAGCGTGAGTCTGTTTGCGTGGTTAAACGTCTCTGAGATGTCCTGTCCAAAAGTGTAGCCCGCCCCTCGAGGAGAGATGCCCCAACCCCCGCGATCGTCCGGGTCCGACCACAACAAGTCACACATGGGACCCTGAAAAACACAAACACAGAGCAGAGTATGGAGGTTGAGTTTGTGTTATTAGGAATACACATTTTACACTTTCTGGAGTCACATTTAAAAAGTCACACAATCAACTTTGTTTAACAATATCAAAACCTAAATTATGTAGCACTTAAATGTGATATAATTGGGTCATACAGTGGCTTTGTCAAAATCATTTTTATAATTTTTGTAAGTTCCCCTTTTCAAAATCAGACTTCAATTCAATTCACAAACACACAACCCAAACAGGTCAAACACACTAAAAAAACACAAATATTATTACAAATTTAAAAGAAAATATTAAAAGTTAAGATAGAGAAACCAAAGGTAATTAGTAAAATCATAGCTTATTTAAAAGTCTACCAGATGTTGGCACAAAGGAAGACACTGCCCGTTTGGTTTTTAAGACGAGGGAGGCAAACCCATCAGATGGGTCTGTACTGATCAATCAATTACAATACAAATCAAATTGCAATAGAAAATATGAAAGGAAAAGGAAAGGTTAAAATGTCACATAAAATACACCTAACAGCAGTGATGAAGAATAAACAACGGTTTTATCAAGCACATGTTTTAGCGAGATTACCAAGTATGATTGACCCAGCAGAGTTTGAATTTGTTTTTTGAAAACTGACCCTTGTTTGATCACAGCTATAGAATCTGGGAGATGGTTCCAGGCTTTCATGGCTCTATACAGAGTTGTATGTTGGACAAAATTTGTTTTGGCTCTCGGATGAGGAACCGTCCCATTGTTACTCGTCTAGTTGCATACCCATGTGAGTCTGAGTTAGATTTAAATTGGTCATACAAGAATTTAGGGAACTCTTGGTGTAATATTTTCAGATGTTGCTGACACTTCTTGAAAATTCGGTCTGAGTTGCTTTTAAATGTCATTTTGTGATCAATGAGTGTCCCTAAATACTTGTACTCCTCCACCCTTTCAATTACTTGGCCATCTAATTGAAGAGATGGAAGGTCAACAGGAGCACGAACAAAGTATAGGACCATTTTTTGATCTTAGAAAGATTTAAATCCATGTAATTTTCCTTACACCAACCAGAAAAGTCCTGCAGCTCTGCTTGGAGACGCCTGTCAGCATTGCTTGTGTCAATAATCATCTGCGTATTTCAAATAATGTATGTCCGGTTTGCCACTTTTACATTCATTTGTGTAAACCTCTGGAAAAAATGTATCAAACTCTGCTCTGAACAAACAACTCGATCCAAACAGAAACTGTACCATTCTGAAAAGATTCTCTGTGGCTTTTTTGTTTCAAATTATCAAACAGTAGAATCATCTTCTGGACATGAAATTGTCTGTAGACATTAATCTTTTCACGCAAAACTTAAAAAAGCACATCCTCCACAATCAAACGTGTCAACATTAGTAACCTAAGCTAAATGAAACTTAGAATTTTTAACTTGTTGCTGTTTTAAAGCACAAGATAGAAAGTAGCAACAGCTAAATCTGGTGCAGTTCATCTCTTCTTTTAATAAGAATAATGAATTGTAAAACATAACAGACAGCAGACTAAAATACATCTAAATGGAGCGAAGTTTACCTCGTGTGGCACTTCTTGTAAACGGTCGAGAGCTCTGATGTGGTCTAAAGTGTCTATGGACGGGGACAGGCCTCCGTGGAGACAGAAAATCTAAAGGACAAAACAGAAAAAATCAAAGGCATTGTGAGAGGGAAGACATTTATTAAACTCCTCAGTGTAAACTACTTTTCTCAACAACAACAAAAAGAAACAAATTGAAACAAGTACATGATGTTCAGTGTGGTTTTGTGTGTGTCTGCTGCACATATGACATGATTTAATGTTCTGCATCACAAACACATGAATGGTGACGTCACTGCTCATAAAAGTCAAAAATATGTGGATTTTGCAATATATATTATGTCATTTATTCAGTCTTCACACTAAGAACATGTACATGAGGATGTTTAGTGTTTTTAGATTCTCAGACCAAACACAAAATAGAAAATCACTTAGCCTTTAGCTCATCATTTCCAATAAAACACCCAAATGTTTGCACACTTAACAGGGACTTTTATTGAAGCTTTGAACTCTCATAGAAAAAGTTGTTGGGTTAGATTGCCAAAAGAATAACTTTTTTATAATTTGCCTTTGTTGATGATTAATGCTGATGGCTACAGGTCCAATGTTGCTGTATCTTCTAATTAGGTCTGAACATCTCAGCTTTAAAAGCTAAACACAAACATGGCAGATTTGCCATTGAAAAAAAAAAAAAAAAAAAAAAAAAGCTAAACGCATGGTGAATCTCCTCTTGCAGTGTTATGTTTTGCCGAGGAAGATGGCTGCTGCGTAAACTCAATGCACTGCAAAGTGACGTAGATTCCAAAGCTCTATTGGCTTTTGTTGGCTTTTTGTTGCATTGGCCAAATACAGTACTTTTCACTATAAAATTGTGAAAGGTCTAAGATGATAACCAACAATACAAAACCTTTGAAGGAAAGTATTAGAGTTAAAATTAATGTGTTCATTCATCAAACCTACGTGAAATGTAACAACTGATGTTTCAAAATACTGCCTTATGTAAAATAAACAAATTAAAAAAAGCTCTAAAAGCTTTATTTGCGGAGTCCGCTTTGAATATGCACAAAAGAAGTGTTTCCCATTATGATTGGATGCCATTAGCTCACTGCTCCTGTCAGATTTAACCCAGTGAAGGTTGGGTCAAACGCAGGTACAAACCCTCTGACCCCGGCTCACCTGAGAGTCCACGAGTGCTGTGAGGGCAGGTAATCGAACAGGTCGGTGAAGTACTTCCACACATTTGCGTTTCCGTATTTTCTCAAACACTCGTCGTAAAAGCCGTAGACTTGTGTGATCTGTCGAGACTCGTGGTTTCCTCTGAGGATGGTGATGCGCTCGCGGAACCGGACCTGAACACAGCAGGAGAAAGTTAAAAACAACTGCATTATGGGTTAAAGATGCACAACTATAGGGTCAAGAAAGAGATTGCAATCACAGATTAACTTGGGTTACCAGAGTGTGAAAAGGTCCATACTTTGAAGATTAAAATAGTGATTAAAATAGCCAAACGAGTCGACGCATCAACACATGAAGAGGCACCTTGTGTCGACACATCTACAGTTGTCACATGTGTCTGACGTGCAAAGCTTTTTCTAAGCATGAGGAAAGTTCTGACACTGCACGGCCAAAATATGACAATAAGTTTAAATGTGTCATCACTGTGCGGCCTGACAGAGCCTTAAGCCTCTCGTACACTGACTGTGAGGTGAGTTTGGTTCAGGACATGAGTGAGTTTCTTGTGAAGTGCCTTGTACACCAGCTTCAGTCCGCTGCAGTTTGTCTTTGCCTAAAGTTGAGCAAATTAACGTGGATTTCAGCGAGAATGCTTGTGTTATAGCTTGAAAGTCGCATCAGATTGCTGCAACCTCCGAGAAAAATATACTCTCTACGGATTATTTCCACACTCTGGCAACTCTTGCGGGCGACTGCTCCCAGGTCGGTGTACAAGGACACATAGAGTTGAAGCACTTTCTAAGTCTTAAAGGACTCGCGTGAGTCCCGACCAGCATCAAACTCACACTGAGTGTACGGCTGGAGTTAACCAACTGACTAATTAATCACAAGCCATTATTTAACAGCAACAGGCTAAAAGTCATAATATGCTGCTCACAAATTGAGCATAGTTAGTTATTTGGTTCTTTACATGAACAGACGTGTGGCTTCACTGGATTAGTGGGAGATGTGCTGCACAAAGGGTCGCCAGATCAAAACTCCTATCAGTGTAACTTTTTCTTTTTTATCTCTTATCCTTTTTTTGCACGTAGACACAAAATATTTACAAAATTATGAGCTTCTGTAAAGAAAAACTTTTTGTATGTGTGTGCAAGGTAAATAAAAGGCATAGTGCAGGAGTCTCACGAGCTGTAAACTTCACCACACCTGTTGTGTTTACCCTGACTGCAGTGCATTTATTAAACCACCAGATGGTGCTATTGAATACACCAACACTGTGTCTACACAGTGTAGACCAGTGGTGCCCAAAGTGGGCCCAGGGGCCAAACTCGGCCCTCCAACGAGTTTAATATGGTCTCAGAAGAGGTTCTGAGATTTATTAAGAATGTCTGTCTGACTTCATTTTAAGTTGAAAAGATTGTCAAAGTGCACTAAATCAGTTTTATTTCGCTAAAACATGATAATTAAATACAATTTGATCACTATCTTATTGCAAACAAACTTTTTAGATGCAAAATAAAATTAGGCTTTGCCCTTGACATGCTCCAAAACCATTCATATGGGCTCTTTGAGAAAAATAATATTATCTTGGCCTACTGAGTAAAACGTTTGGGCACTCCCGGTGTAAACTCAGTATGGGAAATGTGTTACTATTACATCACTAGATTAGAAGCTACTGACCAATCACGAACAAGGTTTTCTATGACTCTGACAGACACTTTTTCAGACTCCTGTTTCTCTGTCACGTTTCAGCAGGATTAATTTCAGTCTCAAGGTAAAGGGAATCTAATGAGAACTGTGTGGAAACAACACGTCTATCACCCATCTCATACAGTTGTGTTTGTGCAACATCAGTTCAAACTCAAACATGTTCCTGACTCATGGTTCAAATCAGTATAAATATAGAGTTATGGCCTCAAATACTTTTACAGCATGTAAGTGAGAGCGAACCTTTAGTGCTACGAGTAAAGAGACTGTCTCGACGGAGTAGTAGCCTCGGTCCACGTAGTCGCCCATGAAAAGGTAGTTTGTGTCCGGAGACTTTCCCCCGATTTTGAAGAGCTCCATGAGGTCATGAAACTGTCCGTGAACGTCTCCACAAACCGTCACGGGACACGTCACATCCTGCACGTTCGATTCTTTGGTCAGGATTTCTTTAGCCTGAGGAGACACAGAGAGAGAATGGAGTATTCAGAATAAAACATTACATATAAGAGCATTTTACCATAGAATGTTAGAATATTTTTTCTTGACTGATGCAGATACAGACTGTTGATAATTTGAAGAAACTAAAGGTTGGTAAACTGACAATATTTTCTGCACAAAAATAACCTGTGAAAGTTGTTCTTCCATCTTTGATAAATTGTATACAGAAATAAAATGATAAAAATTATACTTCTTTTAAAAACAGGGCATAAAAGTAAAAAAAAAAAAACCTTTGCGAAAAAATGTACCAAAAATTGAGAACCCGACCCAAACCCCCCACACATTAAAACTACATAACGTGCTGTTTTGTGAGCTGAAGCAGAGCATGTATATGTCCTACGCCAGACCTGGGCAAACTGCGGTCCGGGGCCAGATGCGGCCCTCATAATGTTTCAATGTGGCCCCTGGCACATTTTTGAGAATAAGTGTTACTCTTTATATTTCTTTTATTTGACTCATTTGACTATAAAGCATGTGTCTTTGCATGTTATCACGCAGATATAAGCAGTTGTTACCAATGTATCACAATAAATGGTCAAAACAGTGGATTAAAAAACCTATGTGATACAATAATGATAATTTGTTACACCAATGACCATGTCAGGCCCTCCACCACTTGTTCAGGTTCGAATAAGGCCCTCAGGCAAAAATAATTGCCCATCCCTGTCCTACGCTGTGCTAATATGGCGTGCTTTGCACTCAAACGCTCTATTTGGGGACAGTGCCAATCACAGGCAACAGAAGCTCTTAAAAAACTTACTACGGCAGCTTGAATAAGACAAGAGGAGCTGATCTGACCTGATCTCTGGACGTTTCTCCAGGTGAGGATGTGACGGTTTGCACTCGTAGTTTACAATGACTCTGTTCACGCTGGAGCATCATTTGTGTAGTTCAGATGTGTTTATGGCCATGTCGATAACGTGGCAGCTCCGCCACCACCTTTAACGCCATGTTTTTTCTACTCGTCTCTCTTTTTTCTTCCTTTTTGTAGTTATAAATGAGTTATTCTCAAAACCCATATGTTGCGTCAGTTTGTTAACAGGGAACATGCTTTACATGAGGCTGATTGGACTGATGCTCATTGTCACTTGAAGCTAAAGCAGAGCAGTGTTTGAACATGGGTTTAGATCATTCGACCCACTTGAACCTGCGAGCTGACCACAGGTTACAGCTCAATAATAATGCATAATGTGAAGCTTCTTTTGAGTGTCATGTAAAAACACCAACCACACATCCAAAGCAGATATTACATTGCAAAATATACACATGTAGTCCATACTACAGTAACTCTCTATCTGCTTAAAACAGGTCCTTTAGTTTCACTTCCAAAAGACCTGAAAGATTCTGTTTTGATTACACTCCAGCTCCAGACAGTTCTCTCTGCTTCTGTCTTTCTTTCTCCGTCCAAAGTCTGGGACTCTCTCTCATTTTAATCATGTCTCAGAGGAAATGAAGAGCTGCTTTCACTGTGAAGTCAGAGCAAAACAATCTCTCTAAATCAATTACACAAAGGCAGAAGCGAAGAACAGCAGCTGCAGAGGGAAAATATGTTCTCTCTCTTTCTGCAGCTGTTTCATTACAAAGCAAAAGCCCTAAAATACAACATTCTTTTAAATATCGTTGTGAACTCATCTGATATGATGTGAAATTGTGATCGTCACTTATAAATCCTAACACGATGACGGTTTAAGCTAAAATGGAGCAGGGGATTTACAGAGCTTTGGAAATAACGTCACAGCGCAGTGCATTGTGGTCCGCCGCCACCGTAATGACAGGCTCTGAAAACCCAAAACAAATCACTGCAGGAGGAGCTGAGCAGTTTAGATTTTGACTTGTCTTGTGCAGAGACAGGATAGAGCTGGGCGATTGGGACAAAAAAATGTATATCACCATTTTCTTGGAGCCAGAGCACAATTTTGATCTTGATTCTTGTAGACCAGGGGTCTCAGACTCGCGGCCCGGGGGCCAAATGCGGCCCCCGAGATGATTTTTTGCGGCCCCCGGGATGATTTCAAATTAACATTGAATGCGGCCCGCACCATATAAGTCAGCGGCCCACACCGTAGGTCAGTGGCCCGCCCGTAACAATTTGAACTACAGGTCCCACAATGCACTGCATCGTAGCGCAGCCTCAGCTCCTCCCCGCTGCCCCGTGCACCACCACCAGCAGCAGCAGCAGCAGCAGCAGCACAACACGACAGAGAGATGAATGAGAACTCAGAGTCACTTTTAAACTCTCCACAACAAAGAATCGGACAGAGCACAGAAGGATTATGAGAGCAGAAGTGTCAGACGCAGGAGGAGAGACTGTCAGCCTAAGCAGCTGCTCTTTTACAACAGAAAGGCACAGAAGTTGATTCTTTCTTTTATGCAGACAGGTGAGCTTCTCTGACTTAGTTCGATGTCATAATGAAGTGCCTCACGTGTCAAGCTCCACACCACTTTTTATTTGACGAAATTTGATCTAATATCCGCGGAGAAACGTGCATAAACTCCTGCTGAAAAAGACGTTTAGCAATGCGAACCGGCACCGCGAGCGTAACCGCGGCGACACGCACGAGGAAACACACGCGGCTTCATCAGTAGCTAATCGTCATCAATACAAACGTGTGCTGAGACGTCCTGACAAAGGCTCACTTCTGTAGTGTTTGTGAAACAGACTGAAAGTGTGGAGAGCACAAGAGCAGACACAGACCAGACTGGAAAATGAACCTATGGAAATATAAAGACTTTTACTGTTGAAATGTGACTTGAAAACCTCTAAAATGCACCAGAATACAGTAAATAGCCTGCAATTTGGTCAAAATTTCCTGGTGAGGACAGTGTGACCCTGGTTAAACACTTTTATTTACTTTTTCATTACATAGGAGAGAGTATTGTAAAATGCATTATATATAATACTGTTATTATATTGTAGGCTCGATATTGGAGGTACAACGTAATCATTTGATTTATATTGAACATATAAGAGCCAGGCCAAAATTTTAAATGCGGCCCTCGACCCATTTACCTCCGATCAATGCGGCCCCAGCTCCATTTGAGTTCGAGACCCCTGTTGTAGACTGTCTATTTTCTTATTTACTTTTGAGGTCGGTTCAGTTATTAGCATTTCAGAAAGTTCCTTCTCCACTGTGATTGGTTAAATTCAGCCGTGTTCAAAATAATTCTCGGTTGACTAAAGACATATGACGACTAAAGCCATTAGTGCTGGGCGATATGGAAAAAATGTATATTCCGATATAGATTTTTTTTATATCACGATAACGATATATATCACGAATATTTAATTAAGTATGTTTTCAGTTATTCTTTGTAAAGTTTACGAGAATAACGAGTGGAAGCAGGATAAATACAGAGAACACCTCCACAGTGACAACAGCTGCAGCAGCGAGCAGAGTGAGACAGGAGACAGTCAAAAGAAAAACTACTGATGCAGATAAAACAGGAGACGAACACTCCACGTACTTAATTGTGATTCATTATTTTGTCGGCATTAACGCAACTTGATGCACGCGATGCATGAATGACAGTGCCCCGCTCTGCTGCTGTGCACTTTTCTCTCCCTCTCTCTCATAAACAGTCCACAAACAGAGGATCTCTTTCGCTGTAGTTATCGCAGTGGACACGAGGATGAAAGGTCTGTTGTACTGACAGCGGGACAGAGACGAGTCTGAGCTCCGTGTGAGTGTTGAAATCGTCCAAAAAGACCAAAGAATCACAGAGATATGGCAAGTTAAAGACTTCAAACCGATAACACCTCATTAAATATGCACGCTGAGAATTCGCCGCTGATCGAGGCGGATTCTCAGCGTGTTTGTGACGTGTTTGTGATGTTTACTTTGAAAACGTTAAAAATGGAATTGTTTCACTTTCCACAGTGTATTTAGTGAGCACTGAACTGGTTTTAACCGGACCATCCCAGAACTGGACCAGGTTTTCATCAGGACTGAAAATGTCAGTTACCAATGTAACTATAGTTCTATGAGTAGATAAAGATAAATGGTCTATTTATATAGCGCTTTTCTACCTTTCCAGGCACTCAAAGTGCTTTACAATCTAGCATCCACTCACCCAGTGTAACAGACACTGAGGCAGTGTGGGTTAAGTGTCTTGCCCAAGGACACAACGACAATCTACTCCTGTCGTCCCACTGTGGCACCTGGTGTTCTAACGGTCTCCCATCTAAGTACTAACCAGGCCCTTTCTTGCTTAGCTTCTGAGATCTGACGGGATCAGGCTTTTGACAAACAGGTATGGCCACATACCTGCTTGTCAAAAGATAAAACCAAATTGGTTTTATAAATTTCTGTTCAGCCTAAACAAGGTGAAAGTGAAATAACATTTTGATCCTAAAAAATATTAAAGCTGATGAACACTGCTGATATTATTATGTTAAGGTTAAGGTAAGGTAAGGTTAAGGTAGGGCGTAAGGGAGTTTATTATTTGAACTATAAATTAACCATTTTTAAATGTGGTGTTAAAATGTGGTGTTAAAATTATGCATCTAAGCCTAAATACCACAGACAGACATTTCTGTACTTTTGCAGACGGGGTAGGGGGCCATGGATCATTTTTTCTATTCCAAGGGAGGCATGGCAAAAAACAAGTTTGAGAAGCACTGGTTTAAATAAAAGATTAGTCAAGTAATAAAAATGTTGGCCAACTAAAACTACATCGACCGATTAATGGACTCTCGTGACGAAAGGCTCTTCATGTTCTCCAAAATGTAAGTTTCTGAATGTTTTTTCCAACTGAAATCACAGATACAGCATTAGTATTTAGCAGAGTTATGCTGTCGACCCTTTTACGCTGCTAAGCTAACGACAGTAACCTGATCAGACGAGCTCCAGAGTTAGATATTCCAGCGGGAGACGGAGCTAAACGCTGCGTTAGCGCCTGTGTCAGAGGTGCTAATGTGACAAAAGAAGTGGCACATTTCAAGAGGCGCCTGCAAATGCCTCTGTCAGGCATGAGGGGGCGCTGCAGCTGTCCACATGTCAAAGCAATAAAAATAGAGACAGTGGTACAAACAGATCATGCAGAGGAATTAGGAGATATACTGTACTTTAAAGACACACTATGTAACTTTTCTGATGCTTATGTAATATATGTTTTGGTAGAAAAGATAAAATGTATTATTTAAAACTAAATAAGACAAGCACCCCATCTTTAAAGTGAAGATTAACTTTTTGGCTGTTTTAGAGTATTCATGATGTTTAAATAGAATTAGTTTATTTAGGGATTATTGGTCGATGTCACTTTTTGCTCTCCTGCTCATGTCGCCTGCAGAAGGAGACGCGTCCATGAGGCTAGCTGGGGAAACTTCTTTGACAAAAACAACAAAATGAGACGAGAGCAGCTGTTTGGATCCGGTCTGAACCGGTCTTGAACCGGCTTGAGACACTGTTTTCTCGTAAAGACGAATTTCTTTTACAAATGTTGATTCAGCAGCAAAACTTTTATTTTCTCACAGTGATAAGTTCTTGTAGTTACTGACAACAGCCTGGCGAGTGTTGCTGCTACAGCTTGTATTAATCAGCGGCAGCACTTTCTGCATAACAGGTGCGCACGCATCCCCCATGTTGATAAACAAATAATCCTTATAGGGCTGCAACAAATTAAAGTTATCTATTTTTTTTTTTTTTTACAACAAAATAACTTAAAATCAATTTCCACCAGCTAGAGCTGTGCGATATAGAGGGCTTTTTTGTTTATCAACACGGGCGATGCCTCCAGAAACAGCCTCCGCTCATGACACAAACAGTGGAACAAGTCAAAAAAGCTCCGTTGTCAGTACTACAAGAGTTTATCTGTGAGAAAACAAAAGTCTGCTGCTAAATCAACATTTGTGAATGAAATCGACCCTACACACTTAAAAGTTACATTCAGGTGAAAAACTCTCACTTTCAGAAGACAGACGTTTGTCAGACCGGTTCAGACCTGATCCAAACAGCTGCTCTCGTCCTGTTTTGTTGTTTTATTCAAAGAAGTTTCCCCATGTAACCAGACGGGAGAGTGGGTCTTTCTGCATAACGCATGGCTGTGTGCTGAAAATCCCTCTATATCCAATGTGTTGTTAAAAAAAAAAGCCAAACAAAATAACAATTAAGTATAGAAAATTGGGAGAATGATGTTGGCATAACATTTCACATTTGTCTAACAACAGGTTGTGTTTGTGACATCACATCATTCTCCAGACCAATAATATTTAACACATGTTGGAGCTCAACGAATCTTCTTCAAAGTCAATTGTTGTTGTTTATTTGTTGTTGTTGTTGTTGTTGTTGTTGTTGTTGTTGTAATACCAGAAGTGAACAAGTTTATTAATGGAAAACGTCTGTCATATCTGAACTTTAAACACGACGATCAATTCTACACATAAGAACCTATTGAGTAATAACTGTCGGGATATCGTTATCAAAAAATGCCCCAAATTATAAAGATGTTCATTTTTGTAATATCACCGAGCACAGATCTCTGGTTAATGTATGTACTCAGGAATTTAGTCTGCAATGTCCTGCCTTTGTCTAATAATGTCCCGTTTGTCCCACAAAGCTGGTCTGTTGTTGTTGTAGTTGTTGTTAACATTCCCTCTCCCTTTCATCTCTCTCTCCAGTCTCTCTCTCTCTCTCTCTTTCTTTCTTTCTCTCTCTCTCTGTGTGCTGAGTTCAGTGATGGGCAGTGACTGTGCACAAACCGTGACCTACATCCGACCGACGTCACATGACCGAGACCGTTTCACTCAAACACAGCCACAGAACCAGAGCAGAGAACTGTCCAGAACCTTCTACTCAAAAGCTGATGTTTGAAGAACTGTAAATATTCAAGTAAAATAATGTTACTACTGGTTTTCTGCAAATACTCTGGCAGAATTATCCAAACCCAATGTGTAATGTTGGCATAGTAACATTACAGAGATTAAGTTAGGGTTTAGGTGAAGGAGCTGCGTTAATGCCGACAAATTCACGTCAGTATTTGTGGTAATAAAAACGCCTAGTGTAGCATTACATTAGGCTTGATCAGACTTTACAATCAGCAAATGCCACTAAGTCTGCATTTACAAAAGATCCCAGACAGGTGAAGCCTCTGGGTTTGCTATCAACATGATGCGATGGTCACTGGAGTTACAGAGTTACTGAAGGAAATTTAACAGGCGGCTCGTGTTACAGTTGATAATAACATTAAAATGTACAAAGCATTTTCTTAAATAATGGCACTAAAAAGGTGTATTAAAATTATGACACTCACTGAAGAACTTTCCTCGTGTCTCCTCGGCTGCTGCTCTGGTGCCTCTCATCCGTAGCTATCGGCACCGATTTGTCTTCTTAAATCTAGCAGCCTGTTCGATTCTGCTCGGTGCCATAGCAAACACTGACAGTGCGATCTTGCCGTCAGTCTTAATCAGTCTTAGTGCGTGGTCTTAGTTATTCCTCTGTTGGCCTCTAGTGCACTCTTTCCAAGAGCTACGCTGTGAGTGCAGCAGGTGTGTGCCCGCCAGATGTGTGGGTGCAATTATATTTAGTGAACCCATAGCCTATGTGACACGTCTGTGACACGTGAGCATTGCAATGAGATCACAGGCAAAAGTTACTGTAGCAGCAACTTCAGTTTGGAAAAAACTCTTAATAAAAACCTATTTGGTAAAGTCTATTCAAATGACAAACAACTTTAACAACTTTGTCTAAAAATTTTCTTTACATAAAGCCTGTTGATTTCAGATAAAAAGAATCAGATGCGAGAGTGAACATGGGACAGTGTCAGTGTGAATGCAGCTCTAACCAGGACACAGATGCATGAGATAAAGCCAGGAGAGAGTGGTGCTGCATGAGGTCCGGTCCCTTTTGGGTCAGCGCGGCCGTGGCCACGCGCACCAGGCCGCTGGACGTTTCTGACCCAAGGCTGTCGATTTACCTGGGCCACCGCGCGCATCCAGACACCAGACGGATGGACACAACCCTGCGCTTGTTTGTTCAGGGGCTGCAGACGCGGTCACGCACTAAGGACCCTCCGCGCGCATCACACCGGGACCGGGAGCCTGAACCGGGACGGGGCTTCACCCACATTGGATAGGTCTGGTGTGAGTGTCAATAGTTGGTGTAACTGTATCCTAAGCTTTGCCTTTATATCCCAAAGCAGGCTCTAGTTTCAAAGCTGGACTCATCTTAATTAGAAACACGCAGCCTCTGAACTCAAACAAATGTCTGTGCGTTCAATCTGTTCTGCTCCATCCAAAGTATCGTCATTAAAACACTACTGCACAAGTTCAATAGCCTGTAGAAAACCTAAAATGCAAAACGCTTTAATAAAAACAACAAAACAGGACTATTCACCAGTCATATTTGATCCCTGTCAGTTTGAGATTGTTTTGACTTGCAAATGTGCTTAGTTTGCACCACTATTGCCAAAAATGCCTGTAGTCCACAATGGCATTTCAATACTATACACACAGCTTGGAGTGAAAAATACAGAAAATAATTAATGTTTAGTTTCACTTTAAACACGTCCATTATGACAAGCTTCTTTTTAAACATTCTAAAAATGTGAAGAGGTTAAATAAAGTTACATAAACAGGTGGAGAGCAGACAGGCTTTGCTCTGTCATTTCTGAAGCATTAGTGGTCATTCTGACTGAGAGTGAGTGAACAGTGTTGACAGAATGAAAAACAAACTTATGTAAGAGCCTAGGCCACACCTGGAGCAGGACTGCAGAATGTTACATTAAAGACAAGAAAACATAAGGATTTAAAATAAGTCTGCAACAAGTTAATCCATTTATTTTAACTATAATTATTCAAATAATAAGAAACTATTGTAGTAACTAGGGATGTCAAGATTAACCGGTTTTTCAATAATCGCAAATCTTTTCCCCCACGGTAGGTTATTCGTAGAATTTTTACAACTCACGGTAAACTGCAAACAGGTCTTTAACGTCTTCTGTGACGTGACTGCCGTGCTCGGGCAGCGTGAGGCAGAGAACAGCGTGTGTGTCGTCAACTCAGCGCTAGTTGAAAGGCTGCTGAAGTTAGCGCTTCAGGAGTTGTATCCATCCAAATAATCAAGTCGAGGGTTGTTTTTAAGATAACCAGTTCATTGTGCGGCTGAAGAGTGTCCAAGGTGCAAGACGTGCCTTTGAAAAGTAGCCGCTAAAAGAGCTAACACATCCAACATGATCCAGCATCTTCGATACGATCGTCCCTCGCTGTTCGTCCAAGTAAAGTTAAAGAAACAAAGTAAATCCTTTAAACGAAGCACTCCAGAGAGTGTCACGCAGCTCACGGCAAAAATGAACAGTATTTATGCTTCATTTCACATAAACTCTGATCTGAAAGTAAAACTAAAGCAGAGACGCTGCAGACGTCACGTGACGACGCTGGGAAAACAAAATGTGTGGATGACGTCATCTTCATGAGTCACGTGACAGATATCACACATAATATTATTATTAGTAATGGATCTCTCCTTGTAAGTATAATGAGAATATTAAAGCAATCATTAAAGGGACAATAATGTTTTTTTTTTTAAATGCTTGAATAATAATTTGTTTAAAACATTACATTTTTTTTTCAAGAGACAATTATTTAAAATAATTGCATTTATTATTTTTAATCAAGCCTACATCATATTTATGTCAATCACTCAATCAGTGTATTGTCACTGACAGCAAATCAAATACCAATAATTTATATTTTAAATATATATGTGTATATATTTTTTCTTTATGCCGATAATCGTGAATAATCGCAAAATTGTGATTTTTACTTTTTCTATAATCGTGATTCTAAAATTTGATATCGTGACATCCCTAGTAGTAACTGACAGATTGTTGTCTTTATTGAGGCATTATTTGTTTATCAACATTTGAGATTCGCGCGCGCCCGTAATGCAGTGTGAGCCCGGGGGAACCAAGATCTGGGTCCTGTGGTCACTCACAATGCGACCAGAGTACACATGTGCATGTACAGACTCTGCCGGCCTCGCCCGACCTCGAAACTTGGGACTTCACTCGATCACTGACCGCCGAGTTTTGGGCTTTTTTCACATCATTGACTGTTTGTTTTTAAATTAGAAAATGCTTGTCCTTTATTTTTAGGATTGTTCAATTGACAAATATTTTTCAAGGCTGTAAAATCTTATTCAGTCAATTACAAACGCATTGTCTGATTTAGTTTTAGGTTTTGTCTGGATCAAAAATGGTACAAATCATGACTGTTTAGTTTCCTTTTCTGACATAACTTCACATCAACAACCTCCATTTAAACCTGGTTGTGCCTCGACTTGAATTAGCCGTGCTAAAAATACACTTAACTGACCACAAAACGTCTTAAAAGAGATGAAAAGTTTAGCTTCCATGACTTAACATAATATTTCCATAACGACTTTCCACCTCAGCAGATACGAGAGTTTAACAAGCGCTCTGGAGTCAGCAGCAGGATAAAAGTATGACCTCATGTTTACAGACGGACACTTGACAATAGAGCTTTAAACTGGGCAGGTCGGCCACATCAGCAGAACAGACCATTACACAGTGTTTAAACAACAGGCTCGTCGAGTGTTTGGAAAAGGCTGGTTCATGTGTCCAAACTGTGAGCCAGCAAAACTAAGGCTGAAGTCCGTAATTATTCGACTACTAAAATAATTGTCAACTAGTTTAAAAAATCATTCACAACCTGTCAGGAGCTGAGATAAGACTCAAAACATAAAGGATTGGACGTTATTTTGTCAGTTCACCGTAAATGTTTAAACCTCGCATCAAATTTACACTTTAAATTATCAGACGAGTATGAAATTGTTACATAAGTGCAGCAACCTCACATTAAACCTGCCAAATCTATTTACTTAATTATTTTTTATTGAATATAGATAGGTTTTTCTTGTAGCTTTTTTTGTATACCCGATACACTGAATATCTTCAAAACAACATTCACAAGTAATGATGTGAAATCAAGCCCCGGTTATCAAAGACGGCGGGTGCTGTGGTCAGTGGCGTTCGTTGCCATGTTGGGTGGTTTGTTTTAACACTTTGCTATGTGCTCTACAGGTTTGGACACGTGCACTTGAGTTTCCCTCATGATTCTTTGCGAGCAGAGCTGAACAGAACCAAAAACTCAGGCCTGACCAATCACAGTAGCAGATACAGAGTGAGCGGTGATCGCGAAGCTTAAAAAGACAATTTACAAGAAATGAAAGACTTCTGAACCGAAAAAAAAAAAAAGGTTAGGATGGGTAAAATGGGAAAATAGGTTAGAATTGCCACAAGATCCTAAAGCTTTTAAAGCTGTAGGCTTTGAAGAGGAACTGTCAAAAAATATTGTCAAAAACTGTCAAACTTTGCCAAATCTAGTGTGATTAAGGCCCAGGCTGTGACTCCAGCGGTGCTGCTTCTTATATTTACCAAAGAAATTTTAGGCAGACTTTAAAACCTGATGCTCTTTTGTCCAAAGCTACTTCTCACTTTTTTTTTTTTTTTTAATTAGCAATTTATTGCATTTTCTTCCAGGTCATGTCAGATAGCAGCAAAAATCATGAAATACAACAACCCAGGACAAATAGCAATAGTAAACATAAATAACAGTAAAAAAATAATACAATTAAACAACAATATTAAGTCAATCATAATAAAAAAAAAAAAAAAAAAAAAATTTTATATATATATATATATATATATATATATATACATACACATATACACATACATACATACATACATATATATATATATATGCATACATATATACACATACATACACACACATATACATACATATACATACTCATACATATAAATAAATAAAGAAAAAAAGAAAAGGAAAAAGAAAAAGAAAAAAAAACATAAAAATTAGATCATATTAACAAAACAAACAAAGATAATTATGCTACTGATAGCAAAAAAAAAAAAAAAAAAAAAAAAAGAGTGGCAGTCTGGTTACACGCTATAAAAGAAACATACGTTTATAATCATCACAATTATTTAAATCAGTGTTTTTTAAACTTTGGTCATTTGCTGCTGTTTCATTCATTTTGACCCCTCATGAGTTCCAGTTAGAGCTCAGAGAGGTCTGTAATTTTATCTGGTGGTACTTGAAAAATCAAGTTGTATTTTTTTTAATTAGGCAGTACTCAATATAACAAATTATAGATACAATGGAGTTTAAAAAAATAAATAGATAAAAATCACTGATTTAAATGAACAAAAGAACCGCTTTACCATAGTTTATAAATTACAGTTACTCCACATTTAGTGTATTTTCATGTTCGACACCACTGATGCACTGAGTATAGTCCAAATAGTCCTTCCATTTTTTTAAGAAAGTCACAGGTCGATCTACCATATTAAAAGACATTCGTTCGTAAGAGGCCACTTTAGCTAGTTCTGTAAACCATTCAGTAAACGGTGGTTCCTGAGAGTCCTTCCAATGTCGCATCAATACTTGTTTTCCAACCATTATACTTGTCTGAATAAGGTCAGATGAAGAACATTGTCTTGTTGTTTGTGGATCACTCAAAATATATAACTGTGGTGTAAATTCAAAGGTGGATCGAGTGATATTTTTTATACATCCATGAATCTTCATCCAGTAGTTTTGAATAACCGGACAATCCCACAACAGATGCACCAAAGTTCCTTTAGTATGACATTTCCAGCAGTTGTCGGAGTCCATAAGTTTGAAGCTACTTCTCACTTAAAACTAGAATCAATCAGACATTAGAGACTAAAGAGCCCAGACAATTGTTTGTGCTCCAAAGAATCAGAAACAGATTCCATTTGAATTTTAGATTAACTAGTCAAGACATTTGACAAAAATGGCCTCCCCTCTTAAGGGGTTAACGTTATATACGTGTCTATATTATTAGCAACAAGAATATTTATGTAACATTTTATGGTCATATAGCCGGTGTTTTACTTGATTTTATTAATTTTCCTTGTTACAGAAACACGGCTCATTTTGGTGGAGTTTGACATCATTGGTTCACATTTCCCATCACAAACTGCAGCTGATTTACAGCAGCTACAAGCAGCAATAACAAATCCAGATTTTATAATAGATCCATTTAGATAAATTTGTCAATTTAGTCCTTGATGTAAACACTATCAGAGCCGTCGTAAATAGATGTCTGTAAAAATCACAATTAGATATTTTCTCCAAACCCTGCAGCCCTAGTAGACACTGGGTCTAAAACGCTGCAGTGAAAATAAGCGTAAATGGAAGCTGCTCGTCTCTGTTGAGCCTCAGAGCGTGCGGCGTCTGGCTGTGTCTGTTTTTGAATCTCATTTGTTCTTTCTGTTTAATGGAGAAAGGAAGAAGAGGCCAATTTCCTGTGAACAGACCAGCGCTGCTCATTAATGTGAATGTAAATGAAGACTCAACCTTCAAACAGAACAAGGCCTGGTCACACACTCAGGAGGTTATATAATGTAAAATATGCACAGCAGTGTTCTCTTCACAGCAGATGAAGGTAGCCTATTGTAATAAGTTTGTCAAAAGCATTGCAACTAAAACACTAATAGGTGCACTCTGGTGGAGGGTGACCTTATCTCCATGGAGACATTATCTAATGAGGGACATTTTTAAATCCAGTGGCAGAAATCCGGACCACAATCATTAGTGTAACAAATTCTCATTATTGCAAGAACGTTTCGACAAAAAATAGGTAATTTAATCTATTTTTTAATCGTTTTTAAAAAGAACGCAGATGCAGAAATAGCCAAGTCAAGCAAATAAAAGAAATATAAAGCGTAATTAATCATAAACATGTGCTGGAGTTTGATTAAAACAGCCACATCTGCCCCCAAAGCCACAGTTTGTCCAAAGTTAAGGTTTGGTCAGTGCCTGTGTTACACAATGGCTTTAAAGGTTGTATGGAGGATTAAAAAAAATCCTAAAGTTTGTCAAATTGTTGTCTAGATTGATTTGTAACAGTCTTGTATTTATGGCAAACAGAAAATATGATGTAAATATATAAACTTGGTGGAGATGGTGGAAGGTTTCATCAACCCACTATTTATCATTTTTGATACTTGACAGTAGGGATGCACCGATCCGATACCTGGATCGGATATCGGCGCCGATCCAGGGCATTTTGCTGGATCGGGTATCGGCTCCATGATATCGGTTCAGCTGATATCATAGTTTTGGACATAATGAGACTATTTTACAGGGTGGTGTTGATCCATAACGTTTCACAATACTGGGCATTTTATTTAGATTAAGTTGTTAATTTGTGACTTGCACTATAAACATCAGTTAAATAACACAATATGGCCAAATGTTTTAAGTTTGAATAGGAAAAAGACGCAATTTCAGTTCTTTCACTGGTATCGGTGGATATCGAGTATTGGCAGATAGTTAAAGCCAAATATCGAGATCGATATCGGAACTGAAAAAGCTGGATCGGTGCATCCCTACTTGACAGCAAACTGAAAAAGTTAGATTTCAGTTGCACAATCCTCAGTACAATTATCAAAACGAGTGCCTTTGTGCTCTGGATTAGATTGTTCTCTGATGCAACTCAAATCGATGTAGATCTATTATTAACCAAAAGGGTGCACTGTGTAGGAGCAGCTCAAGACACCGGATGTCAAGCAACTGCACAACTACCAGGAACTGCATAGAAAGGAGATTGATTATGACAATTACATAGAAAATGTGTAAATTTGCTGCTTTTACTTGGAAAAACACAAACTTAAATACGCGAGTGTTTCTAGTAAACATAAATTTCATCTGGATTTGAGGAAATGTGACTAAAGTCGAGTGATTCTAACAATTCTACAAATGAAATGTGTCAAAGTGTGACCGGTGTGTTTCTTTTTACGTTGTGTGAGCTGGTTTATGATTGTTGGTGCAGGAGTGAACCACAGGACACAGCCGGATGCTTGGAGGTGGTCTCTCTTAATCTGGATTACAATAATAGTGAACAGAGTCAACATGTGCTGCTACAGTTGGCCCAAACTTTCCCACCTCGGGGTTTTGCAAAAGGGCAACATACCTAGTTGTATAAACAATAAAAGTCAACATGTGCTTAGAGCTGGGCAATATATCGAATTTTAGAAAATATCGTGAATGCTGTTTTGAAGATATGCAAAAATGTAATATCGAGTATATCGTGCAGTAAAAACATGCTACAAAAGAGAAAATTTAAAATAAAAATTAAATGAGTTTATCATGAACTTTTGTGATTTGGCAAATATTTGTCTGATGATTAAAAACAGTAGAAAAAATGAGCATCATAAATGAGAAACAAGGGACTATGTGCCTAGAATTAGAATTATTTTGCATGTTTTGAGTAGATTTTGATTGGTTTGAACCTGATTGCTGACAGAACAAGTACAAAATATCTCGTTTTACGTAAAGAAAAATACACACTAACGTGAAATTATGAAAAAACAATCTTGTGTTCTTTAAATAATAACTACATTGACTTGTTCTGCTTTATTTAAGACAGTCGAACTAGCTCAAATCACAATAAACACATCATTCAATCACTTTGTAACTTTTTATAATATTTTAAGTTGTCGCTTTTGCAGTGTAACTAATTTGAACAAAGATTTGAACACATTTATGTCGAACTGACAAAATATCGTCCAAATATCGTTATCGAGATTGCCCAAAAATGATCGAGATATTAATTTTTGTCAATATCGCCCAGCCCTACATGTGCTGCTACAGTCGGCCCAAACTCCAAAGAAGAGACAATGACATTGTCAGTATTTTTCCAGACTTCTTTGAGTCAATAAACAAAAACATCGAAACAATGTAAAGGCTTATCACTGACTTAAATACAACTAGGCCTATATCTTATTCAATGACCAAAATAAAGATAGAATAATAATTATAATGCACTTAAAATACGGGATTACATTAAATGACCAACCGTTCCCATTGCGGGATTTTAAAAAAGGAAGAGGAAGTCCCGACCCCCACCCCCCCACCCACCCCCAATATACTCTATACCAGGGGTCCCCAACCACCGGTCCGGGGCCCAAAACCGGTCCGCGGGCCATATGCTACCGGGCCCCAGAGGATTCTTCAATATTTTTTTTATTTTTATTTTATAGTCTATCACTACTTCCATGTGCTTTACATTGGCAATATAGTGCCACTTAATCCTATTAACAGCAAATTTATGCAATAAGCGAGCTAAAAGAATACACAATAATTGGTTGTTTGCATTTTAAATTGTTGTTATCGGCGACGGCGCTACGCAACCTCGACCGGTCCCTGGAAAAGAAATTTGTGACTTTACCGGTCCTTACAAGAAAAAAGGTTGGGGACCACTGCTCTATACTGCAGGGTCGAACGAAGAAGAAACGTGGGCGGACCACAACAGCACAGAGGCCAGATGCCAGGTATGTAGAATGAACAGCAACAGAGACAATTTTGTGTAGTTATAACAATAATGAACCGGCTACAAATAGAGCTATATACAGTATTTATGTGACACATAAAGTAGCTATTTTTGCCATTTTCAAATGAGAAAATGCTTGTCCTTGTTTATTTTTTATGATTGTTTCATTGACAAATTTTGTGAAGGCAGTAAAAATCTTAATTCAGTCAGTTACGAACTAAAAACATTTTAGGCTTTGTCTGAATCTAAATTTGTTAAGATGTTGTAGTCTGAGTCATGTGACTTTTTTTGTTCTAAACCACTAATTAATTGAAAGAATATTCGCCCAACTAATTGATTAACAAAATGATCGTTAGTTGCAGCCCTAATTGAAAGAAAGTTAATACATCACAGCAACAACAAAGTTATTTCTCTGCCAGAAATTTACCTTTTCTTCAATGGTAAAAAAAAAAAAAAAAAAAAAAAAAAGTCAAAAACCACCCGAATTTAGAAAAAGTACCTATTCACTCTACTTTTACTTCTTTTTTTTTTTTTTTAATTTATTTATCTACCATGTGATACATCAAATTCAGTATCGAGCCCGCTTTTTAGTATCAACATCGAGTTTGAATTTTTAACATCGTGACAACATGTCTACGTGCACGTGGGTATGTATCGTTAGCATCAAAAACGTGCTCCCAACTCTATTTTACCGCGTGGAGAAGCGTGCAACAGGATCAAATGTCTCCACAGGTTAAGCAATGTCTCACATGAAATTAAATATATAAGCAACGCACAGTGAAATCTACACTTACGTCGCCATTTTAAGAGGGTCTGCACAAAGAGGCGAGCCAAAACAGCAAAATTATGCAAGAATGTTAATAAAAATCGCATGAAATAAAACTACAATAACGACTTACCTTTTCACATAATGTCTTGACTTGTCCCTCTGTCAGCTGCTTGCACTCGTTCAGCTGCTCGATCCACTGGTCTAACTCTTTGCAGACCTTCTCGTCCATTTTCAGCGGTGTTTTTAAGCAAAGGTGGCGTCAGATGTTGAAGGTGGCAGATCTGAGAGAAAGCTGTGAGAGCGCAGGTTGCGTGTTGCTGTCCCCGGGGAGAAGGCACGTCTGTCGGTGTGGATTTGGAGCGAAGAGGGAGGGAGACGACGTGCGCGTGGAAGAAGAAAGCTTGGTTTATGGTTCCCGCACGTGAAGTCCGCGCGGAAATTAGACGCCTGGACTAGAGCGGAGCAGACGCTGGCCGTGTTTATAGTTCTGTGTGTTTCAAGCGGCTGCTTGTAGAGGCAGTAGGGAGCTGCCATTGAAAGCCTGTTGATTGCCGCGCGGACCGTCCGCGTAGTCACAGATTTTTCCCTGACGCCGACGCGGAAAACCTGGTCCAAGCGGACGGCGTTTGAGGGGCGTGTCTCCAAAAATACGTATTTCCGCCGCGCGGACCCACGCGGTCCTCGCGGATGCGTCAAGTATGAAACAAGCTGAAGAGTCCGCCCAGCCAACGTGAAGCGTGCGTCAGCGTGAAGAGGCACACGTCCGCCCGGAGCTTCGCAATAAATGTATGTCGAGTTCACTGATGAAATAATGTTAATGTTTTAGACAAAATTAAACAGTTAGGGTTAAACAGTCGTGTTCTCAGGGACGGAAGTGAGCTGGTTAGCTTGATTTTTTCACTCCAACGCAGTTATGCCACACACCATCACTTTGCATTGGTGGCTATGCTAGCAAAAGTTTATATTTTAAAATATTTACTTCAGGGATTTAGGTAAGGTTAGGATTAGGGTTAGGCTAAGGTTAAGTTAATTGGGTTAAATTTAAAGATTTGGGGAAGGTATGCTAACCGGGTCGTGGCAAATTGAATTGGGGAAACTAAAGATGCTGATTTCTATTCTAAATTTCCATAGACATTAACAACAACATTAATTATAAATGTTTGAGTATGTTCTCAGGGCTTATCAGTTATGTGTGGTGAGTGATTTATGTGAGTTTTGGGCTGAAAACAACCTTGTTACTGATCAGTTAGGTTAGCGCATAGTTGGTTAGCCTATGACATCTAGGCCTTGTCTACACTAAGACAAAATGATGTTCATAGCTAAGAACCAGGAGCTATGGCTACATAATAGCCCTATTCAAACCAGGAAAAGTTTCAAGACGATTTCAATAGAGATTGCGATGGATTATTTAATGTTTCCCTGTCTTCTCTAGTGCAATGAGACGACAGATTTTTAGAGTTTATCACTGTGTGAAAACAAAAGTTCTGCTAAATCAACATTTGTGAATGAAATTCACCCCTACGACCCTTAAAAGCGAGAAAAACACTGTCTCAAGCTTCAGGAGACAGATGTCTGTCAGACTGGTTCAGACCTGATCTAAACAGCAGCTGTCGTCCTGTTTTGTTGTTTTGTTCAAAGAAGTTTCCACAGCTAAGCGAACGTAGAGCGGCTCTTTCTGCATAATGCATGCACAGTAGGGTGGAAGTGATGTCGACCGAGAATCTCGCTTTAAAGGTCAGTACATCCTGCAGATGAGACGTGACTCTGGGGAAGTGATGTTATCATCATGGAAAAAATCTTTCACTCTGGGACCTGGTTTCAGAAATGTTCGTTTTCAGTGAAGCTCCTGCTTCGTGTGGATGATGTGTGGTTCAAGGTCAAGTTGTGTTGAAACAACTGAGTTTGTCTTCGTGTGTGTTACCTTATTCCGCCCTTTTAAGAGCTTGAAAGACAGAGGCAGGCCAAACAAATGTTCCTGATTTGTAAGTAAACACATGCAATTTGCCAAAAAGTTACAAATTTGATTGTTTATATAAAATAATGGCCACCAAAAAACTAATGACAAATGATAAAAATGTAAACAAACCAACAACTGAGCTAAAATGTGGCTGCACCTTTACAAAGTAGGCTACTGTAATGCCAGAATATTATGTTTTCATTTTTTTACTAAAGTGAAGTTTGTGATCTTGTTAGCCCAGCTCTAAATTTTAAAATGCAAACATTGGTGTTGGCAAATATCAGTTATCTGCCACTGCAGGATGATAAATATCGCCAACAACACAAAAAATCCTCATCAGCCCCTCTCAAACAATCAAAGATATACCCTCAAAAGTTACATTCTGCTCCTTTAAACTGAAAAGCAAACCCACTTCCCCTCCATCCCGTCAGACTCGCGCCGCTTTACAGCCGCAGCTCCACAGACACAAATAACTGGAAACAGAAGATGCCGCTCTGTGATTGGTCCATCGCTGAGCTCTTCTCCTCATTGGCTCAGATAAAATAAAAAAGACCTCAGGAAGCACGTTGTTAGGTTTATGGTTGGATAATGATGTCACCGTTTTGCTCATGACCTACATCCTGAAGTAGACTATTCTAGGCTTTTTCTGGGTCGAGTTGAGGTTTTAGGGAAGAGGGGGGAAAAAACGCAGGCAGTTCATTCATGTGCAGCTTCAGATTATGTCACAAGCTCTATTCCTATTGGCTAAAGTTTATTTTGTGATGAAAGATGCATGGACTTTCTCACGATAATAAATTGTCTCTGTGCCGGAACATCAGTTGGCTTGTTTTGTTAAAAATAGCAAACTTCGGTACATAAGCATTTCCTGTTAGCATTAGCATTTAGTACAAACATGTCTTTTTTCTCCTATGTGAATTCTTTTGTTTTCTGTAACACTGACCCACTGTCACTGTCTGATCTTCTGAGTATTTATCATTTTAAGCTGGTGAAGGTAAAACCTCATAGAAATGAACTGAACAGGAAATGCTTGTATGTACAGAAGTGTGCTATTTTGAACATAAACAAGCCAATTGAAGTTCCGTGCACAGGGTCAATTACTGTAAGTTCTAGGTTATTAGCTGCTACTTTTGTCTGAGAAATAAAAGACAACAAAAATAGCAGCCCAGTCTCCGAAGAAAAAGTAGATATACAACGAAATGTAAAAAAAGTCCAATGTTGTGAAAAGCCAAAAAGTAGAATAACCACAAATTTTGGTTGTAGCGACGTGGTGACATTTTCTTTGGGTTTAACGGGTAACTCTTAACCTACTGCAAACCCCAGCCCTAAAAACTGAGTAACTTGAAGCCTAAACTAAAAATAAAAAATATATGCACCACCCTGAGTCTGGCGCATTTTTGAACGAGGGAAAACACCACAGAAAAATGCAATTTGTCTTTTAAAGAATATGTCCTTTAAAGGACAAATATGTCCTTTTACATAATTTTATGCTGCCCTCAAGGTCTAATGCTGCGTTCAGACCGAACCAGTGTGTTAAGTCATGTTAAGTCAATGTAAACCTATGTCTTGAGGCGTCCAGCTAATTTGCCTCTAGCGCCTTGAAATTAGCTTGTTCAGGCGTCTTGCGAAGTAGATGCTCAAACCGGCAGCGAACGTTTTGGCCGCCTCATCAGGCATCGACGGCCGAGTTGGGCTCTGCTGAACTTTCAAGCATCGAATGCCCGTGACCACCGATCAGACAGTACTCTCCTGTAACGTAGTAACATGATGCCGTTCTCTAACATCAAGAGGAAAGAAGGACTGTTTACTGAAGTCTTTTAATAACTTTTATTAATGAAAGGTCGCTTGTTTTGGGGCTTCTGCAGCTTGGTCGCTCATTGCTCTAAACAGGCGACACAGCAAAACAGACCCCACGGGACATGATCTGGACTGACAGTGCGCTTCATGGATCATCAAAAATGCTCGTTGTCATGTTTAAACTACTGCAGTACGACAATGGAGGAGGACAAGATGCTGGAGGACAAATTGTGCTATCGGGCAAGATATACGTTTCATAAAGGCAGCAAGCCTGTATCATTCTCCTTCTTCACTCTTTCATGGTGATCTGCCTACTACAAAACAAAGAAGCGTGGCTTAAAAAGAGTCCGTCTCCTGACGCCTTGACGCACGTTGGGGTGTTTTGGACGCGTCAGCTTGTAAATATTTTGCGTCAAAACGCTTCAACGCGCGAAATTAAACGCTTCGACGCTGTCTGGTCTGAACGCAGCATAATAAAGTTTACTTATCTAATATACACATTTTGCCATTTTGGCCAGGCCTTATTTCCATTGACCAATTCAAAAACATTTTCAAAGATGTGAAAGTTGTTTACTTGATTCTATTTTTACAGGTCTAAAGCAGGCAGGTAATTATCACATGCTCCTCGTGCACCTCTTGTGCAATGTCCTGACCCTTTATAGCCCACAAATAAACAATAGATCATTTACACTGACACTGGTGCCAGGGCCCCAAAACTACCTGTAGATCAAATCCTTTTCAGATCAAATTTTGAGGTATTTTATTTTCACTTATTTTGTACAGTTTTGTCCACTCCAACAGCCTCTGCCAGACTGATATCAACAACATTTGTGTCATTCTGTCAACACTGGCAACGACGCAGAGCCAGGAAGAGGAATCCACAACAACTGTCACCTGCTGTCTCCTGGGGCTTATGCGCTAAACGGTTGTCATGAGTTTAGGAGAGACAATAGGGATATAAAACACAGCGTAATGAGCAGAGACTCTGAGGGACTATCAATACGAGCCAAGTAAGCGTTCTTTTCCAACTATCCCACTTCAAACTAATGAGCTTGTTGTTGTTCAGGTGCTATTTTTAACAGCGTCCACACCACAATACAACTCTGTCTCCATGCAAAAGCTGTTTCAGAAGACTGGTTCAGTGTTATCGACCTGATGCATCTGCCGGTTTCATTTGACTTCATAGAAATTTACTGACATAATAACATTGTTGAGCTTCGGATTGCTTTAGTCAGTGGTTCCCTATGTTTTTTGTCTCACACCTTGGATTTGCAAACTTGATCCTTAGGCCAAAAAGATGTTACGGTCAACATCAGAGCCCATGCCCACTGACAGGCAACTGTGGGGGAAAATTAACATCGACATTGAATCAGAACATCATTTATCACCTCTGCTCAACAACTACAACTGCAAACTGAAAATATATTGAGTCGAATATAGATAAAGACATGATTAAAGTGATCTAACCATCCAAATATTTTCTGTTGTGATTGGGGACTTGACTTCCTATGTTGCGTCAATGTGCTGTGTAGTTCCCCAGGGCTTCATTTTGGGCCCCATGCTGTTTACCTCAACATGTTGCCATTGGGGTCTATTATAAAAGACACACACAGATTGGCAATGTGGTGAGAGCAAGTTTTTGTCAACTGTGCCTTTTATCTAAAGCAAAACCTCTTTTAAACTGCAATGATCTTGAAAGTGTAATTCATCCTTCCTTAGCTTGAGTATTGCGACGCTCTTTATGTCACGCTTTGACAGACACTTTACAAACCGTGAGTTTCTGAGCGGCCTTTCCGAGCACTGAGTCATCCAATCACAGAAAACCCGGAAATTCCACCAATTCAGCACGGGTTTACTGCTCAGGTTTTAAGGAATTGATACGTTCATTGTTCAAAACCGAAGCAAAGCCGAATTAGCTATGTTCCCATCTTAAATGTTTTGAAAAGGGGCTTGAATGCAACTTCCGACTTTTTAGTGTCACTTGTCAGAATCGTCGTGCTTGATTGGATCGTTCTAACATCGGACGGGGAAATTATTGGTCGAGGCTCCGGTTTCAGACTGGTCAGGTAGTGGGTGTTTCACAATCTGCTCTTAGTCTCCCACTTATTCAAAATACCGCAGCTCGTTTTCTAACAAACGCACCTAAACGTCAGCACACTGGCTTGCAATTTCTTGAAGAATTGATTTAAACATTTTTATTTTGGTTTTTAAAGCTTTAATGGTGTTCTTACCTGATCGAGTTTCTCACAGTTCAAAAGCCAAGCCGATCACTAAGGTCAACTAATCAGCTTCAGCTGGAAGTTGCAGAGCCAGCTCAAACACTGAGCTGATGGAGCTTTCTTGTGGCTGGTTCGAGGCGGTGAAACAAACTGCCTCCTGATATGCTCATGATCATCCGTTACCTGTATGTAAAGCAGAAAAACATACAACTAAAAAGTGCTGAAAAACCCTGACCCTAACCCTGTGTGGATTTAAGCAGAATCAAGGAAATATTTAATTGTGATGTGAGAGAGAAGATATGACACGTTTACTCAAAACGTGCATGAATCAATCCAAATACAACTGTGAGTAAACTAATTATGAGTAATCTTTAGGAAATGTAAAAATAGATGTGGCTATAACAACTATAAGCCTACTTAAATAGGCCTAATTAGTGACTTAACTTTATTCTAAACCAACAAATAATGGCCACAATTTTGTATAATTGCAAATGTTCACATTTGTCAGGCTTTATACTTACTTGTAAACTTGAAATTATTTGAAACTTAAAATAAATCGACAGTTAGAACATTTCATAATATAAATAATAATAATAAATTAGTAACTCAGCCAATATTGTAATGCTATGACGGATAAAAAATTGGCGCTGCCTCCGTTTGGACCAATAGGATTTCGTTTCAGTCAGAAAACTCGGTCGCCTTGACAACAACAGCAGAGTTCAGCTGTGAATATTCGGTATAACACGCCATCTGCTGGTGGCCACAGAAAAGTGTAGGGGAGACTGGGAATATTGTTAGATGAAAATAATAAATTGAGCTGAATATTAAAAAAAAATGCTTTGCACTATGATTCATATTTCATTGAAACTGGTGTATAATGCCCTTAAAAAAAAAAAAAAAAATAGCTATACAAAATAAACTGATCATACAAGCTCACAGGCACTTTTGGGGTCTTTAGGCTCCCAGAGTGATGTCATCAAAACAGGATCATAAATAGTAGATTGATGTTCAAAATATTATTATTTTTTTTATTATTTATTTTAAAAGGGGACCATATAGAACATAAATGTTTCCATTTGATGCATTGTACCCTGGCAGGAAAAGAACAGCGCACAACACTGATCCTACATACAGTAAATAACATTTACATATAATAAAATACATTACACCACACATACGTACAATTTCTTACAGAGCCAGTAACAGAAATAAAGGTCCAACTGGGGCTAGTGGTTACAATGCTGGTTGCTCTTGGGTATTTTTTCAGCTCAGTTTTAAAACCATTGATTGTAACACATGTTTTAATGTATTCGGGGAGCATGTTCCACTGTGTGGTAGCCTTCACTGAAAAGCAGACTGACCAAAAGTTGAATGACGGAAGGGTATAATACAGTCATGTAGAGGCTATTCTTGTGGATTTCACAAAATTCTTCAAACAGCCAGGAGCCAAGCCATTTAAGATTTTGAACACCAGACACATGTTGGAAAAAAGTCAGAAATGGTCAAATCTCAAAAGATTATGTTTGGCCAAGATGTTGCAATTATGGTCATTAGGGGCTTTTTATTCTTTTTATCACGACTCTAAAGGTCTTATTGCAGTTTCTCCAGCCTGTCCCCAACAGGTGATACAATAGGACAAGTGGAAAAAGACAAGAGCATGCATAAATGTCCTGGCATTTCAAAGAAAGACAGGGTCTAATATGTAGTAAATGGCTCTTTCATTTTTGCATCAAATACTTTTCAGTGGTTTAACTGAAGGCTAAGGTTCAGTTGGTTTAATTTTGGAAATATTATAATTTTAAAAGTATGCCACAAAAAAGTTGTGAGTTTTTATCTTTTTATAAGCAAAAGTCATGTCTGATTCTTTTGTACATTTATGAACATTTGACTAATAAAATCCATAAATGGCGGTTTCTTTTTCCAAATGTATTGGCAAAACTAAAGTGACAAAAATCAAATCCATCTGATTCACTTTGAGCTTTCTCCATCCAGAACTAGAACATTTGTAGCACCAAAAATGTCACGTCACTCACCCATTTACAGAACACTATACTTTGCAGAAGTGACATTTTTTAATGCCAGAGTTACTTACTGACATATTTTTGTATTGTTTGATTTGTTGACTCTCTGATGCCTCTCAGTGGAAAACTCATCCTTGCCTCTTCTGTGCACCGACCTGACGACGGCTCCCTAAGAAACCATGACTTCTTTATGATTGGCATGTGTTTTACTGCCACATCTCAATAAAAAGACAAACTTATTAGCTTAATTAATAATCAATGCTTTGGGTATTACTATGGAACGGCAGGATGTGGTCACATTGCAATTGGATTATACTGATAAGATTTAATCCTCTTTTGAACTGAATACGTCTTTGTCACTGCATCAGACATCAAACCTAATCGCTTGCTTCACGTTTATAAGATTTTAAAACTTTTTTTATCCAGTGCAAGAGAGTTTCTATGACAACAGACTTCTCGCTATATTTAGTGTTGGAACAGTGGAGACTATAGCAATTTATAGAAATAATGAGAGCCGCACAGAGGAAGTAAATGACACTTTATAAATTATTATATGGTGGAGAAAAGACCTGACATGACCTGTTCTTAGCTTTTATTTTAAAGTCATTTGAAAGAAACTTTAGAAATGTATACAGCGGCATGAAAAAGTATGTGAACCTTTTGAAATTTCTCACATTTCTGCTTAAAATCACCATCAAATGTGATCTGATCTTTGTCAAAATCACACAGATGAAAAAACAGTGTCTGCTTTAACTAAAACCACCCAAACATTTATAGGTTTTCATATTTTAATGAGGATAACAGGCAAACATTGACAGAAGGAGAAAAAAAAAGTAAGTGAACCCTTACATTCAATATCTGGTTACACCCCCTTTGGCAGCAATAACTTCTACCAAACCTTCCTGTAGTTGCAGATCAGTCTGGCACATCGATCTGATTAATTTTGAACCATTCTTCTTAAAAAATTGCTGCAGTTCAGTCAGATTTCTGGGATGTTGGTCGTGAATTGCTGTTTTGAGGTCATGCCACAGCATCTCAAGTCAGGACTTTGACTTGGCCACTCCAGAATGTGTATTTGGTTCTTCTGAATCCATTCTCAAGTTGATTTACTTTTGTGTTTTGGATCATTGTCTTGTTGCAGCTTCTTCCTCTAAGCTTCGACTGTCTGACAGACAGCCTCAACTTTTCTTGTAAAACATCTGATAAACTTTGAAATCATTTTTCACTAATGATTACAAGTTGTCCAGGCCCTGAGGAAGCAAAACAGGCCTAAACTATAATTTTCCCTCCACCAGGCTTCACGGTGGGGATGGGGCGTTGATGTTGGTCAGCCGTTTAATTTTTTCTCTAAACATGACTTGTGTGTTTCTCCCAAATAATTCAACTTTAGTTTCATCAGTCCACAAAATATTTTGCCAGAAGTTCTGTGGAGTGTCTAGGTGACTTTTTGCGGACATTAAACGTGCAGCAATGTTTTTTTAGACAGTAGTGGCTTCCTCTGTGAGTCCTCTGATGAGCACAATTCTAGACTGTTGTTTTACATGTAGTCAGTGTACACAGAGATATTGGACTGTGCCAGTACGTTCTGTAAGTCTTAGCAGACACTCTAGGGTTCTTTTTTACCTCTCTGAGTATTTTGCGCTGAACTTTGGGCTTATTTTTGTTGAAAGGCCACTCCTCAGGAAAGAAGAAACAGTGCCAAGCTCTCTCCATTTGTACATAATTTCTCTAACTGTAGACTAATGAACATCCAGACTTTTAGAGATGGTTTTGTAACCTTTTCCAGCTTTATACAAATCTATAAGTCTACATTGCAGGTCTTCAGACAGCTGCTTTGAGTAAACCATGGTGAACAACAGACATTGCTTCACATCAAGACACAGTGCTTACCAGGAGTGTCTTTTATAGTGGGCAGGGCAGCTTTAAGTCATTCCTCAGTGATTGGACACACTCTGACTTAAATTGTTTGGTAAAATTGGTAAGTAATTGCTCTTAAAGTCTCCTTAGGCAGAAGGTTCACTTACTTTTTCTTTCCCCTTTTGTCAATGTTTGCCTGTTATCCTCATTAAAAAATGAAAACCTATAAATGTTTGGATGGTTTTAGTTAAAGCAGACACTGTTTTTTCATTGGTGCGATTTTGACAAAGATCAGAATATATTTGATGGTGATTTTAAGCAGAAATGTGAGAAATTTCAAAAGGTTCACATACTTTTTCATGCCGCTGTACTCTTCCTAATTCGACTTGAGCTGCAGATGTGTTGCAAATGTATTAGAGGTCAAAATAACAGTAGTTTATTCAGTAATTGTGTTCAAAATCAGGATCATAGGCCAGAGTACCAGAGTCCAAATGTTTTTGACCACAATAGAGTCTTTTCAAATAACACTGACATCATGTTTTACTGGTATTTCTTAGACTGTTTAAGTCTAAGAAATGTTATCAATATTCCAGTGTTTCCCAACCTTTTTTGAGCTATGGCACACTTTTTTGGTTGAAATCTTTTCACGGCACACCACCAACTCAAATCAAATAACTTAATATTACACTTAAAGGGGCACTGTCAAACTTTTCTGGAAGTTTAGAATGAGCCTCTTACTATCAGTCTGTGTAAAGAGAAGCAAAGCTGAGTGGTACAGGTCAGATCTATGGAGAAGCAGTTTCTATTTGAGAAATAAAATGATCTATAAATAATCAAATACATGTTCAATATGTCTATATTTTACTTTGGAAAATGGTCAAAGTAGTGACTGAACATTTGTTGAAAAAGTTACACAGTGTACCTTTAAATTATTCATTAATGCTTTAATTCTTAGTGAAGATATTGATCAAAACACTCCAACAAATCAATGAATTCTTTTAATCTTTTCATGGATTGAATTTAAGAAACTGGTTTCAAGACACACTTTGAGTATCTCAAGGCACACTAGTGTTCCCCGGCACACTGGTTGAAAATCACTGGTCTAGTCTATTGAGAAGTTCCCTTGTGCATCTAGTCTGCTCTTGAAGGATACAGAAATTTGGAAGAAAATTATGTATATTCTATGAATCAGGGCTGGGACAATTGCGACAGATTTTTGGACCCTTGCTGTGGCCGAGGACCGATATTTGCTGATACAAATATTTACAGTACAGACCAAAAGGACACACTTTCTCATTCAACGATTCTTCTTTATTTTCATGATTATGAACATTGTAAATTCAAACTGAAGGCATCCAAACCATGAATGACCAGAAGGAGAGTGATGAGCTGGCCTCCACAGTCACCAGACCTGAACCAATCGAGCTGGTTTGGGGTGAGCTGAACCACAGAGTGAAGGTAAAAAGGACCAACAAGTGCTAAGTATCTCTGGGAACTCCTTCAAGACTGTTGGAAGAACATTTCAGGTGACGACCTCCTGAAGCTCATCAAGAGAATGTGAGTGTGTAAAGCAGTAATCAAAGCAAAAGAACCTAGAATATGACAGATTTTCAGTTGTTTCACACTTTTTGGCTGTGTACTATACTTTTACATGTGTTAATTCATAGTTTGGATGCTTCAGTATGAATATGTTAGTCATGAAAATAAAAAAAAAGTCTTTGCATGAGAAGATGTGTCCAAACTTTTGGTCTGTATATTTTTAAGAGGCACCGTGTAACATCTTGACAAAAAATAAAACCTGAATAAAATTTGAAAGTAATTTTGATTTATTTATTGCGGTAAAACGATAACAAAAAAGAACTGTTTTTTTTTTAACCTACATGAGAGCCTCTGCTGCATGTTTCCATAAAAAAAACTGTTCCTTTAGTTGTATTTTTCATATTATTGCATTAAATGTAATTATCTTCATCCAAAATGTCCCAAACTATAATTTGTGTAAAAATGGTGTAGTTGACTTTTAATCTCCTGAAAGTTACACAGTGCCCCTTTAAAGCAGATCTACGCTGTAACATTTTGACTTAGTTAAAAGTCTCTGTGTATTTTCTTCACATTTGA
Source organism: Mugilogobius chulae (assembly GCA_038363315.1). NCBI lineage: Eukaryota > Metazoa > Chordata > Actinopteri > Gobiiformes > Gobiidae > Mugilogobius > Mugilogobius chulae. Next base: position 21,386,233 of record CM076399.1, on the reverse strand, counting down.
AGCAAACTTCTACTCTCTGCTGCCTCCTGCTGGAAAACCTACACCTGCTGAGAAACAGTGGCTTTTTCATTTTTATAGGTGACAGTGTAAATTATTTTAATGTACTTTTACTGCCTTATTTAAAAAAAAAATAAATAAATAAATTGGGGGTCGTTTTAGGTTCGATACTGGTGTTTGCACAAGAGAACTGTAGGGGGCGCTCTACTGCTAAAGTTCCTTGGTTCTGCTTTAAAATCCACAGCACAACAAACAAATGTACTCCTCTGGGATTATCTCGGTTATAAAGACCATTTTCAACCTAATTGATTGTTTATAAATGACTTTTATTCTTTAGTCAAAATTGCCCATCCCTAATATGAATAACAAAATTATAAGATTACTGGCACTTCTGTGAGCATTTAAGCATGTTATCCCCATTTTAAACGGTATTTCTGGGTCTCTAAATGAAAAGGAAAGCACCCACATTTCTTTTTGCTTTCTTAAAGGCACTGATGCTGTTGATTTTCCATGTCCAGAAAGTTAGCTAAACTGTCAGAAAAGTATATTACTTTATATGTTATGAAATGTAATTAATGTAATGGGCAGGTTGCCTTACAAGAGGTACAAATACATGTTATGGTATGGTATGGTATGTTATGTTATGTTATGTTATGTTATGTTATGTTATGTTATGGTTATGTTATGGTATGGTATGGTATGGTATGTTATGTTATGTTATGGTATGGTATGTTATGGTATGTTATGTTATGTTATGTTATGTTATGGTATGGTATGGTATGGTATGGTATGGTATGGTATGGTATGTTTAGGGTTGTCAAATTAGTGCATTAATTGAGATTAATTAATTACAAACATATTAATCAAGTTATTTTTTTTAATCGCTTTAATCTATTTTGAAATCTTTAACTTCATTGTTTCCATGTGAGTTAAAAAGTGACATAAGGGTTGTTTAACTTGACAACTTAGCAACAAAACACTTCCTAAAGTCTTATTTTTTTGCAATATATTAATATTTCCATCTGCAACAATAATGTAATTAATTAAATTGAATAAAAACTAAACTAAAACACTTAAGTTGAGTGTTTTTTTCAACAATTTTTAGGTGACATTAAAAATAGATTAATTAGAGTAATTAATTACAGATCACAATTAATTATCTCTTCAATTTTTTAATGCTTGACAGCAGTAGTTGGTATGATTGTTATGTTTGTTATATTTCTAATGTTATTGCACTGGTCCACATTACGCTGTTTTAGAGATTATCACCGCATTCTATAAATGTTAGGACTGAGTGGCAAAAAATGCATAAGAGTCAAAGGGGAAAAAGGACATTTTCTCCTGTAAGGGCTCAAAACACAGCCAAAAAGGTTGTTGGAAGGTCAAACATGTAATCATGTATAATTGATTAATGCGTAGGCCTATATAAACTCTGAGAGGTTTTGTTAAAGCTTCTGATCAGCTTCTAATGAACTGTTCTTTTGCAGTAAACGTGTGAGGCCTTGTGTGACTGCTGTTGTCATTTTTTCTGTCCTAGATGTTCTCGACATCAACTTGTCAAGGGACAGAATGTTACCTTTGTTTAGCAATGGGTAAATGCAGATGGATTTGCATGTTGCTTTAATTTTTACATATTCATATGTAAGTGTTCATTATTATGTGACGTTCCTTTATAAATAAATGTTTAAAATGGGGAAAAGTGACAATAGAGGTTATGAGAGTGACATTACATGGTTCTAAATGTTCATGCTGAGAGAGTTAATGGAGAGAAAGGACATTTTCAATAAACAGCTAAAACAGGAAAAATAATAGCGATAACAAATTCAACCCACCACAAGTCTACTGAGCACTGGGTTTGTAACTGACATGTAAAAAGGGAAAATCAAGTCAACAGTTGTAGCAAAGCAGATAAACAACAAGACTTTAGCTTCTCACATTTATCAGACATTGAAATCACACAGTTGAACATATTGCATTTTTCTTCTTAAAAAGATGTTTTTGAGTCCGTTTGTTGCAGTTAAATGTCCTAAATCATCAACTGTTGTTAGCAGACAAGCTGTTGCCATGACAACAAAGAAATACATTGAAGGAATGCCACTCATTGTAATGTTGCTAAGTATTATTGAAATAAAATTATGTCAATGCATAACCTCTATATGAGGAAAAAAATCAACCCATTACAATTCTGCTGAATATTGAATTTGTAACTGACATGAAATAACAAAATATCACATGGTACAAAAGTCACAATGGCAGAAAAGCAGATACACAGAAAGACTTTAAGATTTTACACTGTTGAAGTAATTACCTTTTTCATCTTTAAAAAATGTTCTTGAGTGTTTGGTATAAAGTGTAGTACTAGTAGGCCTACTGCAGTTAAAAATCTAATGTTAGCTAACAAGTTAATGAAGCACTACACTGTTGCCATGACAACAGAAAACTAGTGTTAGTTTTCATTTCACCACAAAAAAATTTATTTGTGATAAACAAAACTCCAGGGATGAATTTTAGTCCGTAAAAAGCAAACAATTGCCCACAATTGTGTTGCTCTATCAGGTTTAGGAGCATTTAAAAAATAAATAAATAAAAAATGACATTAATAAAAAAATGTTTTGCAACTGATGTTTTTGGGTTGTTCCATTTTGAAAAGTTTGTAAGCTTCAGGGTTTAAAACAAGTGTTATTTTAGTTTATTGTAGTTTCACTGTTACCATAGCAACACCTGTTAAATTTAAATTCCTTGGCCATTATGCTACAGCTTTGTTTTTACTTTCTTTCTCTTTCTGTTTAGGTTCATCTGCCGAGTTTTTTTTTCCTTTTAGCCTAGGAACTTACGACCAACTTTTGTGTTTTGCTTGATATTGTTAAAATTAAATTTATATAATCAAACTTGTCATACTCCATGCCTGTTTGTTGCCACTGCAAAGCGTAAAAAAAAAACCAAACACACAATTTCCTCAAAAGTCAGAAGAAAACCCAAGTGTGTCATAAAATGGGCTGTACATCCTACATCCGCCCCGCACCGACGTCACCAGCAGCCGCTAAGCCGAGGCAGGCGAGTTGTTTTGGGGAGAAGAAAAGCGCTGAGCCGCGGTGGTGGCGGAAGGGAAGGAAAAGACGGATAAAAGACAAAAAATACCGTTTTGCCGGGGCCACAGACACGCCTAAGTCCCTTTTAGTTTCTTTAAATACAGTTTGAACCATGTCGACACCGGCCAGACGACGACTAATGAGGGATTTTAAAAGGTACCGATGCATTTTGTAATTTCTTCCTCGAATCTGTTTGTGTTTGTTAGCAGCGTTAGCTTAGCGTTAGCTTAGCATCAGCCTAGCCACTGCTGTCGGCGCCGCAAAACGCGTCAAATCCACCGCTAAACTATCAGTAAATGTAAAAGAACTTGTTCGTATCGCATCCGTGCCACTGTTTTTCCTCTGCGGCGAGGCTGTCATGCAATTTGTTCGCTTTTTGTGCTGTGTTTGCTCTCGGTTTGTGACAAAGGCTCGCCTGTGCAGTGCAGTAAACAGTCTTGGGCACTCTTGTGTTTTTAAGTGCACTTATCAGCTGGAGACAATTGAAGCTAGAATTTTCTCGAAAGCTGTGTGTGTTTATCTAAGCTATTGGTTATAAATAGACAGTTTTAATGTAGTTTTTAACGTAGTTGCTCGGAAATCTACCCTTGCATTTAAATACTTGGGTTACCATTACCTAAGCATAAATGAAAGGCTACACAACTGCACATTTGTCTTTTGTGTTTCTGAATGTGTAATCTTCCTTAAATTTTAATGTGCAATGTCTTAAAACAATGCTACTTTTATTAATTTCATTCTGATTAAATTCTGTTTAGATATGTAATACATTAACATGAATTTAACAGGATAACTCTGGAGGTTAACTAGTTATCTATTAATATTATTATATAAGTGTGACTTGACCATGTTGCTGGCTGTTTTGAGGACACATGGTTCTCAGATGTTGCTCAATCGCTGTATGAGGGTCTAGGAGGGAAATGGGGCTGGGTATTGCCACGTTTTTCCACATTACTGTTCCACTACTACTGTAGTTCTAAGAAAAGGGCCAACAGAAGTGTATGTTTTGTTAACAGAAGTTTGTAATAAATGTAGTTTAGGGCTGCAACTTACTATGATTTTGGTAATCAATTAGTTGTCAGAATATTCTTTTGATTAATTGAGTAGAGTAGGGCCAAGCAGGTACTAATGGAAAGCCCTTAGAGTGCAAAAGTGACTTGAGTACAAAGATTTTGAGCTGAGGTTAGCCGAGGTAACGTTGCTTGGTAACGTCATGGAGATGTAGGTTTTAGGTTTGTCAAAATATCGAAAATGCAACAGTAAAACTGATAATGAAACTAAATACTAATTTGAACAAGCATCCATATTAAAAATAAATCACATTAACTGGACACAATTTGACATTTTCTTATGAGTTTTAGCCCTAAGCCCTTTAAAACTACTTTAAAACCAAAAGAAAGTATTTGTGTTTTGTGCTAAAAACATTTGTGTAGAAATTTTACGTGAAAAGAGCATTTGAATTATCGTTGTCGCACCGTACTACTTAGTAGTCTAATTCTATTCCTTTATTTTAAATGTTTGTATCATCATCATCATCATTTATTTATTCCAGACTCAAGGTCATAACACTTAATGTGGGCAAACAAGTTTTTACACCAAAAACACTTATTTCTGTTTAACCTGAGGCTCCCGAGATGTTTGGAACATGCATAAAGACAAGTAATCGATTATTGACGTTTATTTCAATAATCGATTAGTTGTGAATAATCATTAACTTTCCCTAACGTAGTTACTGCAGAACAGCTTTCATCGCTTATTTTGTGGACATCTTTCCTAGAGACTTATTTTTGTTTACTTTAATAGGCCACCTATTAAGAATCTCGTCAATGTACAACTAAATTAATTTAGCCCGGCTGCCAGCTGTAATAACTGCCCCTGATTTGTATGTCAAGGTTAATTAAGTGTACCATTTTAGGGATTACAAATATAACTACAGAGTTTGTCTTTCATTCGCATATAATAATCTAATACAGAGGTGGGCAATTATTTTTCTTCGAGGGCCATACAAATGCAGACGCGACAGGCTATTTTGCAGAAACAAGACCAAAAAAGCTTGGACTTGAATTTTAATCTGAATTTGAGTCGTTTTGACTAGAGAAGATTTAACCGCTTACATACTGTCCAATATTTCACAGTTTTTTCATTTCAAAGCATTTATGAATTTGTCATAAAACTGAAAAAAAGGCCTAAAAAATTGCCAATGTAAGCTCAAACTAAAAAGTATTGTCTTTAAACAAGTCCAAATGTTAACATTGTTAAAATAAGGTTAACATTTCAGAAATTAGCAATTTTAACTGGTATTAAAATGTATTTATGCCATGTTCTTTTAAAAATAGGCTATTTCATTTATTATTTTGTTAATGTTTAGTGTCTTTAGAAAGAACACAGATACAAACACATGAATCATAGCTAATTCAATCAAAAACAAATAAAAAGCTAAATAAAAAACTATTCTCATAAACCTCCCGAGGGCCAGATGTAAACAGACGGAGGGCCACATTTGGCCCCCGGGCCCCGGTTTGCCCAGGTCTGATCTAAAAGCATACAATTGTTCAGACAGCAAAAATGTTTTCAATCTGAAATGGTTGGTTAAAGCAGTCAGAGTTATTCAGAACAATTTTAACAAACTAATTGTGTAGTTTTCAATAAAATTCATCATCAGAACTAACTGAGAATTTTGTGCAAGTTCCTCAACAAAATAAATATTTTAAAATCCAAAAATGATCTTGGATAAAGCTGGTAATTACCAAAAGTGCAAGAAGATTCCGATAAATCATTGAATTATTTGTTTGCAAAAGATTTACCTCAAACAAACATAATACAATGATACAGATTAAAACTAAATAAAGTAAGATATATTTCTGTTGTCAATCTTGTTGCAGTGCAAAATTCCTTTTACAAAATACATCTCCAGAATAACAATTGCAGCGACATTATCCATTCATTTGTAAGTTTCTCCTCAGAAGACCTGCCTCCGCTGCAGTGTGGATACAGTGTCAGTAACTTTACTCTGCTGCTGCTGCTCAGGTGCTGCTGGAGCATCACTGAGACGACAAAACTGCACTGCTGGTTTTCTGGTTCAGCGAATTAAAGTTTAGACAAAACCTCAACATTTATAAACTCGATAGTGTTCAATAATTCAGAGATACATGAATAAAATCTAATTGAATGGCTGCGGCTGGAAAATGGCAAAAGGAACAATCATGAGGTTAAAGGTGCTCTGTGAACCAAACATGAACCATTAGAAAAAAAACCTTTAATCTGTCTTGTTAAAAAATTCACTTTTTATTATGTAAAATCTACTTTTCTGAGTTTTTTACCATTACAGCAGGTTCCTGCATATTTGAGTAATCTTGTATTGACCTGCTGCTGCTCAGAAATTCCTTGTCTTCACCTACCACCTATCCCCGCCCACTTGTGTGTATTTAATTGCAATTGCACAAAAATTAGCATTACGAGTAAAACAATGCTAATTACCGATTTTTATACATATTGTCAGCCAATGCCGATATTTTAGTTTTTAAAAAATAGCTGAGATGAGACAGTATATCAAAAAAAAAAAAAAAAAATCTAAACTATTATTTTGTCTGGAGTAATTTAAGAAAGTGCTCCTTTTCAAAACACGACAAAATGGAGATATATATATTTAAAAAAACATATGATTTCTCTCCAAAACTATAACTTGGAGCTGAGCTGATTATTGTGAGTGCAGTTCTACTGTGTAGACGACTGTTCAAACAACTGCCGGATGAAATATCGGCCAAAATAAGGCCGATATGCAAAAAAAAAGAAATAATAATAAATCCAAATTTCTGCCCCAAAATATTGTCCGGCCGATATATTGGTTTATCTCTAGTTTATAGCTCAATTATGTTTTACAATGAACAAAATGTAAAATTATGGATCGGCATACTGTATATATAGTTTATTACTAAACTTTAGACTCCTTTATTAAAAATCTTTTCTTATTTATCTTCAGAGCAGTAAACTATTCATGTTTTGTATTCTATATTTGATCAGCTTTAGATCTCAAACTTTAGACATCTATGAAAACATGCGATACTCATTATGACATGCTACTGTTACATAATGTTATTTGGATGTTGTCAAACGTTGCATTATATTACACAATGTGAGCGTGACATCCATGTAAAAGTATGACTCAGTTTGTTTTGCTTAAGAGTCTCACACGATGTATGTCTTATTGTGACACTTAGATACACTCCAAACACAAAGTTATGACCTCATAGTTTTCAATAACTAAACCTGAAGCAAGGTCCAGTAGTTTCTAAGTCTCACAAATGCTTCGGTACATGGTAATATCCATGTACATTAGTATTTGTCTGCATTTAATCCTTAAAGGGGCACTGTGTAAGATCGAGAGGAATTTTAATTATCACTTATAGTCCACAAACATTTAAATCATATTTATTCTTTACAACATGAATACTTAAGAGAGCACTGTTAACCAATCCACATCAACTGTGATACATTTATACGTATTTGAAATGTTTTATTACGGGCCGGAATGTGGATTATTGACGCTAGATGTCATCATGCTTAATAGGCATAATGCATGCGAAAGGCTCCCTCTAGTGTTCAAAAGTGGAAATCACTTTGTTTGTTTGTTTTTCTTACATAGTGCCCCTTAAAAACATATAGTCCCTTTAAAAACATATTTTACAGACAGCAAAATGAGACTGGAGTTGACCACTCGAGCACAGCCAGGTTTTCAGTGTGGATTTATAACGGGAATATGTACTTCTGAAATCAAGGGGTGAGCTGCCACTGTTGATCTCCCTTTAGCACTTGGATTGATAAATGAACAGTTATAGATTTCTGGTAATATAGTGTCTTAATTTATGAAGTACAGTTGTAGTAATCCTACAAATTGACTAAACCTAATTACTTTTAAAGGCCTTTAGTGAAGTCACAAATCTTAAATACAGAGGTGGAACAAAATCGTTCCAACCAGTCAAGTCCCAAGTCTTGACGATATATATATATATATTTATTTATTTATTTATTATTTTTTTATTGCAACATACAGCAGGCATACAGACATTAAGAGACAGTGTGATAAAGCAGGAAAAGACATTACAGTGGTAGACAGTATAAAAAGGAAGAAAACTGATCATACAATTGGACCTAATATTTATGTGTGTGTGGGGGTGGGTGGGTTATGAGGGCATGTACATGAGTTTCAGCATTGGATAATTGAAGTGGTTTGTAAATAATTTCAGGATGTTGATTCACTTTTTTTTTTTCTCTCTCACTTAACCATTTATGTTGGTACAATTTAGTTTAACTAGTCTGGATGATATTGACAAAACCTCATAATTTCTTTTTACATGTCTCAGTTGCAATATTCAGAAACTGTTATTTTAAACCAAGCATCAAGCATGTCTTTAAATGAATTATGACGCTTAATAATCAGAAAATTGGGCTAGACTGAGTCGACTATCGAAATTCTTGGCCAACTTGAAAAATGAGACCACTGAGTACTGTCTGAATTAGGCATGGGAAGGTATTAAAATTTGCACTCACATTATTGTGACCTAAATAAGCACGATTAACGATATTATCACGATAATTTACTTATTGTAAAAGTGCACAGATTCAAAATCATTGAAATATTTATTAGATCACAATATGTATGTGTTTGAACAACTACTTATTATATTTTGATCTAAGTACAATCAATAATGATTCAAAGTGAATAAATGTTTACAATGTCGAGCAAAAATCTACTAACTTTGTCTCAGAGTCTTTAATTAACACGTGAACCTTTTCTTTGTTTAACCATAATACAGCTTTTACTGAGTTCACAGTGGCTTCTCTTATGAAGCCACAGGTGAGCGCTCCTGCTGCTATAATTGTGATTATCGTCACGTACGATTATCACAATTATGAAAAAAACACCACTATTATTTATTGGGGCCTTTTAATTATTGCGATTTGCGATATAATCGTCCCATCCCAAGTCTGAATTGAAGAATAAAGATTTTTAGTTCTTATCAGGAGCTAAATGCAGCGCTCTGATTGGCTGTGCTTTGGTGGTCCACTTCAGTTTCACTTTGTTGTTTGTAAAAAGAAGTTTACAAGCCGTAATTGCAACCAAAATGAATACATGTTGATATTGAAGCATTTAGAGGAGGAAAATGTCGATTTAAAACCTAAATTGTGTTTGCAGTGTGAATACCCACTTTTAAGACATGTGCTACTAATTGGTTAGTCGACTAAAATGATCAATTATCTCACCAAATATCTGACCCTAACAAAATAAACAAACAACTAAATTAGATTTTCATGTGAAACATAACAGTAGTACAGTGAGACGACTTTAAGTAGATCGAGGCGTCTGACTTTTCTAGGTTGTGAAGAGACAGCAGCGGCTTTTCTAAACGAGGTTAATTGCGCTGGGTCTGTCTGCTGCTCTGGGCTTAAGGAGGACGTTCACACACACACACAGTTTGTCTCCTTTACCTGGATCCTCTGCGAACGCTAAGCTCTGAAATCTGTCACCGCCTGCTCCAGGGTGTCCGCGGGGTCTTAAAAAGTCTTAAATGTTGATAAATGAAATTTGCCAAAATTAAGGCCCTTAAAAGTATTAAAAAGTCTTAATTCCAATTTGAGAGTCTTAATTTTTTGCAAAGCAATCTATCAAATAGATCTTGATAATGCGTCTTTGTTTGATAAAATGTTCAGAGCGTGAAATAGGCAAAATAAATAACCTTGGTCGGTGCTGTGGTCAGACGCCGCTCTGAGCGCGCAGTGATACGAGCAGGGTACGCGAGTGACAGCTGTAGGCCGGAGGAGGCACAGGACTCGAGAGCGAGGAGGAGCGTGGGCCTATATTTTAGACAGGTGGACCACCAAAGACCCGGAGCGCCCAAGGAATGTACCGTGTGTCTTTACTTTACGGGATCTAGCGAGTAACTCAAGATGCTGCAAATAAACTGCAAAACTTTAGCTTCAACAACCAAAGCGCGCAAAGGACGAGCGAGTTGGATCAGAGCCAGGCATCAGCAACGAAAACCTCCGCAGCAGCATTCAAGCACTTTTATGGAAAGTATTGTATTGGATTGTTCGCAAACGTGAAGAGTGGAATATTTGTACAAACTTTTTACGCGGAATAAACACACAGGCTACGTGTTCGTGCATTCCGCATCTGCTCCATCAGGTAACGTAAAAGCCTTCATATTTAGCCTACATGTGTAAACGGGCTCTACTTTGTCATTTGCTTTGTGGAGCTGCATTTTTAGCGCTAAGACGGCTGAAATGTCTTGTGTATGCATTGCAACTCAGATATGTGACATTTTCATAATGGTAAAGCCTGGTGAAAGTTTAGCAAAACATGTCCACAACGAACTCTTTGGCTCTGGTACAAGAGCAGCGCAGAGACGGAGATAAACAGAAGTGCCCTGCAGCTTTTATGGCAAATCCAGACACGATCTTTGTGTTTACTTGAATGTGCGTAAACCTGTGTGGAACCTGCGCTGGTTAGTTTTGCGTCATTGTCTGCGTGCCTGTAGCATGGATACGTTTCCCCGCTGCGCGCTTGAACCCAAACCAAGATCAACCGTCTCACGATGTATTTAGGATCACTTTTACAAAACATAAACGACACATGTGGTCGCTAAATATTCACAATACAGCTGTGTTCAAAGGGCTTGATAGTACTAAAACACTGTCTTCTCAGCTTTGATAGACAGACTTCTAAATCAACCCAATAAAGATTTAGATAAGTTTAGATCAAATGAACTGATAATATTAGATCTATTTTTAAATTAAAAAGCCTATTAAATTGTTTTGATGTTGTGTATTTATATGCTTCATCTCCTCCTTGTTCATCATTCAGAGCTTGTGATAGGACAGTAACGTTAAAGGAGCACAGTGCAACTTCTTTAGTGAGGAGTAACTATCTGCTTGAGCTCTGGCAGATTATGCCCCCAGGCCAGATCACAAGTCATATCTGTGGAAAAGTGAGCCTCCTCATACTTAGAATTTATTGTTTTATTAAGCTGGTTTTGAGCAACAAAACAAATGTGGTTCCCAAAGTGGGAGCGGAACTCTTGGGGTCGCGAAGCAAAATCTGGGGGTCGCAAGTTATTTCTAATGTATTTTTTACAATTTTACAATTATGACTTTTAATCAGTTTGGGGTAATTGGGTTATATAGAGGAATACACTATAATATTAAACACAATTAAGCCTAATTGAAATGGTTTTGTAACTTAAAATATTACAAAAGTATATAATTTTTGCTGTGGGGGTTGCGAGTTGGTTGCACGGTTCTTTGGGGGGTCCCGGGCTGAAATGTTTGGAACCCCTGCTTTAATAAATAGACAAGATAATACCAAACAAACAGTTTGACATTAAAATAAGATAAAAAGAGACAAGCAGGTCAATATGAATTACAAATATTATTTGTCTTTAATCTGACTAAATGCACTAAAGGAGGAAATAAAAACCTGTCTTGTCCATAATACTTGTTTGAGGTACAAGTTTGGAAGGACTGTTAACTATTGTTTCTAGTTTGTCTCTCATGACTCACAAGAGTAGCCGTTTTTAATTATTTACCAAACAAAAATTACTTGCGATGGTTGCGATGGAGTCTTAATTTTTGTTTTTATAGGTATTAAAAAGTCTTAAAAAAGTCTTAATTTCACTGCAAGATTCCTGCATATACCCTGTGCTCCACAAACCGGCCTGTTTAAGCCCTCTGCAGTGATTCACAATAGGGCTGCACAATATATTGATATCGACAACTGCGATTAGCTTATCGCAAAAGCTTCGATTTTCCTCCGTTTCTTACGTTTTGAACTGTGCACAACGCGACTGAAGAAACGTATAAACACTGCTTTCATGACTGTTCTAGTGTGTGTTCAAAATAAATCACTCATAATTAAAGAGTCACTGCTAGCGTTAGCCGCTTACCTTGAACAGGCAAAACATCGATAGTTTCCCAGGCAAATCCAGTCTGTTTTCTTCACAAACATAAAATCCAAGTGAATAAAAGCTGCAGGACTGGTATTAGTCCATAAACACTGCAGTGTCACGCAGGTTTGCTCAGTCTGTATGAAATAAACATTTTCATTGGAGTTTTAGCAATCTTTTTTTTTTTTTTTTTCCATTCTGACACAGAGCTGTGCAGGGGAAGATAGCGCCATCTGCTAGTGTATTTATTTATTTATTGACACATTAACTGTTAGTAAACAAAGATGGCTGCACACGTTAACTAGTGCCCTGAGTGGTGCCCAGTCTCAGGCTTTTCAAGCTACGCAGGTGCATTTTCATTAAAAAATCGCAAAACTCTCTTAAAAACTCAATTTAACGAACAGCAAGCGACTCCAGATCCATGTACAGTTAGTTACTGAAGGTTAGCATGACGTTAGTAAGTGTCCCGATGTGTTGATATTTACTTATATTTGATGGAAAAAAACTCATGTGGACAGGAGAAGAGCTTTGAGCACAAATCCCTTGATGAGTTTGACGACGTAATTTGCAGAAAGCACAGGAGGTGAGTTACCGTGACATTGCTTAAGATTTTTGTGTGAGTTGTATTAATTATTTATCAATAATCAGTGGAGAATTAGACTCATAGTAAACTGCACCTGTGTGGCATTATTTTGTGAACACATTAGGAATGGTCAGAGCTTTGTTTGAAGTCATTGTTAAGTTTTCTAACCGTTTATTATCGTTAGTACAGCTTACTCGTTTTGTATAGAAACTTATGGAGAAACTCTGCGGTGGCTCCAGTGCGGCTCCGCTCCCAATAGTCTAGATATGACAGAACTAAGGCTTGTGTTATTGTTCTGACTGTCTTTGGTGCAAGTATCCCTGTACATCTTCTGATGGCTGATATCCCATTGTCCATTTTACAGATCATGTTGTTTACATGTTTGGTCCATGATAGTGTGTTATCTAAAATTATGCCCAAAAGTTTTATCTCTACAACCTGTTCCACCGCAGTGCACCTACTGTCAGCTTTAAGGTCGGTCTTGTCTGTATGTTTGATTTTGACCCAACTATGATACTTTTAGTTTTGCTAACATTTAATACTAGCTTGTTTGATTTTATCCACTGGAAACAGCATTTAGCTCCACATCTAGTTTTGTGCTTAAATCATTCGCTATTGTAGCAGGCATGTACACTGGAATCATCCGCATACATCGACATTTTGCCCAAGGCAACTACCCTGTGGAACCCCACATCCCACAGGACTGACATCAGAAAATGAAACATTGAAAAACACAGTTTGCTTCCTATTTGTCAAATCGCTTCAGAACCAATACAATGAAGGGGTTTCAAATCCATAGCATTTAAGTTTACTTAAAAGCATTTCATGATTAATTAAATCAAAGCAGCTGTAAAATCAAGCATTTCGGCTCCTATTACTTTCTTTTTATCCATCTCGTTCATCCAATCATCTTTGATTTGAACCAGAGGTGTAGATATATTTCTGTCATACAGGTTAAACAATTACTCATTTAGTTACTTTAGTTGCTTTTTATACAGGCCAACTCAATTATCAAGCACAACATCCAAGTCATGGTTGTAGCTTCAGAAGTATTAATGCCTAAAATGTCTGCATAGTTAAACTTTTCAAAATAGTAGAGCAGTTTATTTTCAATATTTTGCATAGTTAACATTCTACAATTGTTGCAAAACTCAACAGAAAAAAAACCCCAAACATATTTATACATGTTATATCAAAACGAAATGTCAAACAAGAAAATCTCAATTAGATTTTTTGTCAATATTGTGCAGCCTTATTGTTACATCTCTTACCATCACAATCCTACTGGACATGTAATTATCCTATTGGACAAGTCAAATCCTGCCAAACACTTCAAAAAAGTCACTACATTTATAATAGTTTTACCTCTCAGTCCTCTGTGATTTTAATACAGAATGAAACTGCAATTTAAAGGAATTATGACTCAGAATTATTTAAAATACATACGTCAGCTGCTTTTTTTAATAGAGAAGCTAGACTGAGATTTGTTACTCTTTTTTGACAGATTTGCCTGGATCTTCTCGCATTTCTGTTCTGTAATCAATCTTTCACTCTGCACATTTTAAATACGCCCAGGCCTGGAGCAGTGTTAGACGTGTGACTGGAACTTGAACCTTTTAACCTATCTGAGAAGAATCCATTTGTCGTGTTCAGTGTTTTCGTAGAAGTAAAGACGTTATGGTTGACTCTTAACAGGAGCTAATACAGACTAAACACATGAACAAATGTTATTAGACTTGATCTGTGTTAGGGATGGGCAAGGGTTCGCATGATTTTCTAACTTTTTGCTCTTCAAGGTATTTGTAACTTTGATTCTTAGGCTGCATGGAAACACTGATAATGCAATAAAGTTCCTGCAAAAACTATTTATGCAGAAAATGGCTAGGAAGCAATAGGAATTAGGGATGGGTGATATATCGGTATTGATATCATTATCGGCCGATATCAACGGCATTTTGAAATATCAGTATCGGTCCGATATCGAAAAGACAGCCGATATTTTTAGGGAGGTTCTCTCGTCTCTCTGTGGACATACACTAGCCTCAATTTGACCTAAAAGCTTCATATTTGCAATTTTGAACAGACTAAAGAATAAAAAGCATAAATAAACAAACATTAAGCTAAAATTAGTCTTTATATTTAAATAATAAATCAACAAAATATTTTTTTTTATCTCAGATAATTATATTTGTTTGTAAGTTTTTGAGCTTGTGAGTTGTGCTGTGGATTTTAAAGGAGAACCAAGCAACTTCAGCAGTAGAGCGCCCCCTACAGTTCACTTCTGCACCAGAATCAGACATACAACTGAACTTATTTCCTTATGTAATTTTTTTAATCAATTTATTTTTTTCAAACAAGGCAAAGAAAAGTGCATTCAAATATTTCACACTGTCAAATATACAATAAAAGAGTCAGTGTTTAACAGAAGAGCTGTCAGATTATAAGTGCAGGTTTTCCAGCAGGAGCAGCAGAGAGCAGATGTTTGCTTAAAATGTGAAGAAAATACATTTGTAACATCACACAAACTAACAAAGTCATTTAACAAAGCCAAAATGTCACTTAGATCTGCTTTAAAATATTACTATCGGTATCGGCAGTTATCGGCTATCGGCCAGAGCAGAGGGCCAATTATCGGTATCGGCTCCAAATTTCATATAGGCCCATCCTAGTAGGAATGGGCCTATATGAAATGTTTGAACCGATAACAATAACCGGTAATTGCCGATACCTTTTGATGACCTATTGATGCTTGTATATGCAGAAGATAACTGTAGGGGGCGCTCTATTGCCGAAGCTGCTTGGTTCTGCTTTACACACACAGCAAAACTCACAAGATCAAAAACTTACAAACATTTATCTGGAATAAAAATTAATATTAATGTTATATTAATATCTCGATATTTTTGGGCATATTCAGACGATTATTTCCTCAATATGTTGCGTTCAAGTTGTAGAATGCAATGAGGTCATGATAGACGGTAAACAAGATTTCTGATAACACTGAACTTTGTCATGAAACATCTAAAAAAATCATTTCAAACTGTTTCAATCTGGCGATTTCCGTAAGTGACTTTGTATTACAACAAAAACTGACAAGATTTATTTGTGCTGCAAACATCTGTGTGAAGTAGTATTTTTCTGGAAAATGCGGCGATGTCGTGAACAATATGAAATGTTTGTAAATGAATCATAAAAGTGCAGACATCTTACATTTATATCAAGTTACGAGCATCATTTTCTCTATTTTCTATTCTTACAGAGTTCTTTTTGTGGCAATTTTAACTATAAACGATATACTCAATATTCAATTTTTGGATATCTTGACAACTCACGATGTTATCTAAAATTCGATATATTGCACAGCTCTTTTTTAACCTTGTTATAATGTTCTCCCTTCATCATAAGTTTACTCCAAATTATATTTTAAATGATTCATGCATGTTGGAGTAATCTTGTATTGTTCTTCAGCTGAAGCTCAAGTGCTCAGAAAATCCTCATTCTCACCTACCACCTATCCCCTCCCACTTGTCTGTATAGACCCATTTACTGTTAGTAAACAAAGATGGCTGCGCGTGCTAACTGGTGTCCTGAGTGGTGCCCAGTCTGAAGATTTTCAAGCTACGCAGGTGCATTTTCATTAAAAAATCGCAAAACTCTCTTTAAAAACTCAATTTAATAAACAGCAAGCGACTCCAGATCCATGTACAGTTAGCTATGAAGGTTAGCATGACGTTAGTAAGTGTCCCGATGTGTTGATATTTACTTATTGACCATTTGCACGTGTCGTCACGCTCCTCGAGGGAACGCCCACTTCTCCATGATGGATGGCAAAAGCGCTGTCTGTGCCCATTACAGCAATGGAAACTTTGCCGAAAACTTGCTCGTTTCTAAGTAATTTAATTGATTTCAGTTGTAAAATGGCTGTATCTGGAACACGCTGCACTAACAGGCAAGATTGAGGTTTTAAGCCTAAACCTGTAGCTTTTTCGTTTACATTTTGATGAAGATAGAAGACGCTAGTGGATGGCAGCAATAAATCAAAAGAACTGGAATCCCTCTAAGTCGCTACGGATTTGCAGTGAACACTTTAAACAAGGTAAGTCAATGCTAAAGAGAAAAAAAATAAACTTTGACAAAAAAATAAATGCAATGAATATCTAAAACAGCCTGCATTATGCGTGGCTAACACTAGCCTCACAGCTAAGTTACTAAAAAACAACCTCTTGTAGCTTTTAAATCTGCTTCAGTGTGAGACAAAACCCTGTTTACCACAGAATGGTGCAAATCATGAGGAGTAAAGTCAGGCAAACTTGAAGATTTTATTTATTCAGAAAACATAGCAGGAGGAAGAGGGCATACATCAGCTAGCATTCATTAGCTTTTCCAAATACCTTGTTTTGTGCGTGTCTAAAAGTTGTCCTACTTCCACAGACAAATGTACTGAACATGCGCTAGAAGCATCCACTGCTTTTTTTTACGGAAAAATAAGAAAATATGTGAGAATTTGTCAGTTTTGCGCTCCCTGTAATGCTGCGTAACGCACTTCTGCCATCCAGCATGGAGCAGCCACGTGATCAAGTGACGTACGTGCAAATGGTCAATATTTAATGGAAAAACTCATGTGCGCAAGAAAAAAGTTTTGAGACATACAAATCCCTTGATGAGTTTGACGACGTAATTTGCAGAAAAGCACAGGAGGTGAGTTACCGTGACATTGCTTAAGATTTTTGTGCAAGTTGTGTTAATTATTTATCAATTATCAGTGGAGAATTAGACTCACAGTAAACTGCACCTGTGTGGCATTATTTTGTGTCTGATTTCTACAGAAGATTATTGTATAAAAGACTCCAAAGATATACTTACATGACTTTGAGGCGATTGTATTTGTTTTGATGGTGATCCCTCATTTTTTCTTATAGATTTTAGCGGCAGCTAGTTAGCCCAAAAAAATCACGAGTTATAAAAGTGTGTCACTGGAGCAAACCCAAGGAACACATTAGGAATGGTCAGAGCTTCGTTTGAAGTCATTGTTAAGTTTTCTAACTGTTTAATATTGTTAGTACAGCTTACTCGTTTAGTATAGAAACTTATAGGGAAACTCTGCGGAGGCACCAGTGTGGCTCCGCCCCCAAAATGACGTAGGCTCTGAACGGGTCTATTTACTTGTTATAATTCAAAAGATTAATACTCCAAAGTGAAGCATGTGTGGTTCAAAATTGTTCCAGAGCCACTTTCCAACAATAAAAAATTGTTTTTAAAAATCTGTTGCTTTTTACAGTTACATTTTAAATATAAAGAGGCGGGGCTTATCAGTTCTGCAGTTTTGAACAGGAAGTCATTAGAGCGGTTTCTATTTTTAAGTTGTTTTCGGTCAACTTTGTGTTTTATAATAAACAAAAGTAAAACACTGATCTGCATATGTTCTAAGTTTAGTATTAAATATTTTAAAAAACACAATAGAGGTTATGCAGGTGACATCATTTTATTCCAAAAATGCTGAGCTTAACTTAGAATGAGTGGCATTTCTTTAATGTATTTCTTTGTTGTCGTGGCAACGGCTTGTCTGCTACAAACTTGTCTGCTAACAACAGTTGATGATTTAGGACATTTTAACTGCAACAAACTGACTCAAAAACATCTTTTTTAAGAAGAAAAAAGGTAATAAGTTCAACTGTGTGTGATTTCAATGTCTGATAAATGTGAGAAGCTAAAGTCTTGTTGTTTTATCTGCTTTGCTACAACTGTTAACTTGATTTTTTTCTTTTTACATGTCAGTTACAAACCCAGTGCTCAGTAGACTTGTTGTGGGTTGAATGGGCTGTGTGCACGGAATTTCAGTTGGCTTGTGTACGTTCAAAAATGCTAACTTCTGTATGTACAACCACTTCCTGTTAGCGTTAGCATTTAGACACAATCACGTCTCTTTTAAACACACAAGTGTCTCTGGTGAAATATTCCTCTAATATGTAAAGTGTTTAACATGTTTTCTGTAACATTCACCACAAATGTCTGAACTAAAGAGGTTTTATTTGTTTTAAACTGATGTAGTGAAAACCTCATTGAAAAGCATTGGACAGGAAGTGGTTGTAAGTACAGGATGTACTATTTTAAACCAAAAAAAGACAAATGCACTGAGCCAATTTGTTATCAAACTGTAGTTTATTTTTCCTGTTTTAGCAGTTTATTGAACTCTTACAAGAGAAAATGTCCTTTCTCTCCATTGACTCTAATGCATCCTTGCACTCAGCATGAACAGTTAGAATGTTGTGATGTCACCTGCATAACCTCTATAGGACCCCTTTAATGGTTTGATAATGTCAAAATCGTCATCTAAAAAAAAGGGTCATATAAATGTTTTGCCCCAGTCCCAGGTTTAGTGACGTCAGTGTGTCAAAAAAGTGTCTCATAAAGAAGGCTCAGAGCGGCTGGAACTCGGAGACTGTGCCGGAGATGGACTGATCTTAAACTGAAGTTGAATTTTAGGAGCATTTATGACCAAATCGGCGGCAATCTATGAACCTGCTTTAGATACATTTATAATCTAATACTATAGTAGTTGGTGTGGCAGGTGTTAAACTCGTTGTGATGAGCTGGGTGTGTTATTTATTTAAGTTGGCAGGAGGAGTCGGCGTTGTCTTGGCTCTTAAAAATGCAGTTTGGCCTCTGTAATAAAATCTGTCGAGTGAAGGCGTGAGCGGCTCCAGCAGAAGTACGTTTCATGTTGAGTTTTGAAGTTGCCTGGCGCTTGTTGCCTGGCGTCGAAAAGTGAAAGAGCTGCTGCTGTTGAACAA
Source organism: Mugilogobius chulae (assembly GCA_038363315.1). Classification (NCBI taxonomy): domain Eukaryota; kingdom Metazoa; phylum Chordata; class Actinopteri; order Gobiiformes; family Gobiidae; genus Mugilogobius; species Mugilogobius chulae. Next base: position 21,366,837 of record CM076399.1, on the reverse strand, counting down.
AATGCCCATGACAGGTTCGACTACATTTTCAGTCAAATTTAAGGCTGCGTTAGACTGTCCACACTGTTTCTTTATAGGGCTGCACGATATTGAACATCCAATATTTTGCACTTTTAAATGATTTTTATATCCTCAGCACACGTTCTGCAGCAGGACAATGTTTAACTGCTGTGTTATTTTATTTTTTGAAGTGTGGTCATTTGTTTAGGACTTTTTTTTTTTCCAAGGCTTAGTCGCTTGTTGCTTTCTGAAAATCTGGCAACCTCTGCAGAGTTTACTCACATTTCACGTCGTCTGTGATCACGAGTCACAGGAGTTGTTCTTTGAGAGGAGAACACACACAGGACTTACTTTGAGATGATGCTGAGGCAGAGAAAGTTGAACAGAGAAGCGTTTAATCCATTTGTTCCGTGGTTTATGGTTTGGTTTGTCGTGTAGATCCATTGTTAGCGGCGCTCGTACGCTAACTCACAGCTAACTACAAACAAAACATGCTGGAATTAAACGCCTCAGTCTGATTTTTTTGTTTTTTCTGGGTCTAGTGAATTAGTTTGAGGCGTTTGAAGAGTAAATGAGATCGAGTCCATGAGATCGAGAAGAGACAAGATTTTTAAATAATTTGCATTAATTGTTTCAATTTAGAATTTAAACAAGACAAATTACAAAATTTTATTTGTATTCTTTATTATTGTTAGTTTATATTCTTTTAGTTTAGCTTTACCTTTTATTATGTGTGTCACCTTGGATTTTTATTATTTCAACGATATGTTTCCATCCCCTTGTTTTTAATGTGCATTAAGAAGTATCAAATAAGTCCCGGGAGGTGGAAACGGCAAATATCGCATTTAGAATCCCTAATGTGCATAAAAGTTTATACGCTCTAGAGGTGGATTCTGTTTTATGCACATAACGGCTGAAGTGAATTTTAAAAGTTGGAAACGCACGGGACCCTCGGGTTACACACCTGCTGCAGCGGCTCTGTAGGAGGGACAGAGGTGATAAACAGAAGTAAAATAATCCATACAGACTGAGTTGTTTTGTCCAAAATGATCCAGACACGTAAACTGCACCGTTGTCCACCAAGAAAAACAAAACATGTCTGCTAAGGTCGGCCGATCAAAACTAACCCGGAGAAACACAGCGCTGTTTGATCAAAAAACTCTGAAAACTTTATGAAACTTTATGATTGTCCAACATTGGCCACGTTTACATGATGTTTCCTAATTCCGAATAAAGGTTTACATGTTAAACACGCTAAATCGGCTTTATCTTATTCCGCTTAACGTCTGGGTTAGAAAGAGAGAGGAAAGGGAACGCACATACGTCATTACGTAATTACGTCTACCGGAAAAACACACATCCGATGGATACGGGATACCGGCTTTTGGCTTTTTTTTCACCTGGGATTGTTGTAACGCCACGGACGCAATGATACTAACTTTTTTTGGAGTCGTTCCGATGAAAGTCTTTAAGCAGCAGCCGGAGAATCTCATCATCAGCTCCACGTCATGTTCTGTGAGCGGAGGAAAAGTAGTTCCAGTTTCCACTTGTTTGGGATCAGAGCAGCGTCTCTCTCCGCGTACATGACGTACACTCCTCGTGTCAGCGTCTCTCTCCGCGTACATGACGTACACTCCTTGTTCAAAACTTTCCGCTGCCTCTGCGAAAAGGTTAGTGTTTCGTGTTTTCTCTCACCCACTTTTTTCATTGTTTGTAGCTCCTGTAGCGCACTTATATGTAAAACAAAAAAGTTTTCGAGTCCGTGCCGCCATCTTGCAGCGTCACCGGGTCAGAGAGGCGACGTAACGAGCATGCGCAGTGCGAACGGATATATTTATTATTAACTTTAAATCCGAATAAACTTTTCATTAGGAATTAAGTGTTTACATGGTATTTTTAAAGCGAAATTAATTTTTATTCAGAATTAAATTATCTTTATTCGGAATTAAAGCCGTCATGTAAACGGGCCAATTGTGGTGATTCAGAGCTCGTTCTTTCCACAGCGGAGGGTTTGTGTTAAAAACAAAGACCGCAGTCTGCAACTAATAACTTAATATTAAAGAATCTACGGCGGTGGAAAAAGTGAAACCAAACAGGTTGCGCCCTCAGCAGGATCAGTGGTGTTATGACACAGCTCATGTTGCCATAACAACACCCAGATATGTGCTTTGATGGAAACGGAGATTAATTTGCCTTTTTATTCGACATATGCGCATTTTATAAGGCTGGAAACGCAGTTACTGACTTTTCACTCAATTTTGGCCCTGACTCTGATTGGGGAGTGTCAGGCTTCTTTTAATTGGGCCTTGTTTCAAAAGACAACCTCTTTGCTAGAATGTTCAACCAGGAAGTACAGTCATAAATGCCATCAGAACTGTCAGTCTGTTGTATTTTGTGTGCAGTCGTTTGTAGTGTGATTGTGAGTCGCTGGTGGGAGTGGAAACGTGGCGGCGCTCCAGTTGCTTTGGCGATGGATCTAAATGATGCACTTGTGATGCTGTTGTGTGAATGTAGATCTACTTTAAATAGAGCAGGCCTATTGTCTGAGTCATGAGCTCGCTGTGGAGATGTTAATCTCTCTCAAATCAACTCCAGACTCAGCAGCGCTTTTACACTCACTCTTAACTTTCTCACAACTATAGTTTTTATCTTTTGTTTTGTTTTGTGTGGGCTTTATTGGACAAAAATATGAGACTAATCCAGACTTACAGACTATAAGCATCTGGTTGGTTTTACTGGTTACACTGGCACACATATTTTATTTGCATTTCTTAGTGAAGGTTTTGATTGAGAATGCCCTAACCCAGGTCTGGGCAATTATTTTTTCTCTTGGGCCAAATTCAAAACCCGACAAGTGGTGGAGGCCCTAACGGTCATTGGTGTGACAAATGATCGTTTTAGCAAGCACAATTGACCTTTCGCCGAGCCCCGCCCCAAAACGGCTCTTGTCCAATCAAACATCGTAGCAACCATTGCTATGTAAATATGGTCCGTCAAATCTTGAGCTCCAAGCAAGATGGTGAAGCGATGTGCCCATGGTTTTTGACCGCAGATACCCCGAAATATTGACCGGAGGAGTTGTGTTCTTTCCTTTTCTAAAGCTGAAAACAACTGGAGCAGTGTCTACAATGGATTAAACAGTACGGGCGGCTCGGGACAGCTCCTCTACCAGCTAAATACATCGAACAAATGTCTGCTCAAAGGTAAAACTAATGTTTAGTTAGAAAGTTAGGCAGAAGTTAGGCTCTAAGCTGCTAAGTTAGCGAGCCTCTTAGCTTTAGCCAACACTGGTAGGTTTAGCTCGCTAACATAGCCTCGTAAATGAACAATATTCTTGCAATAAAGAAAAATAGACCTTAACATATATAAGTGAACTTACCCGGCAGTGTAAGAGCAGGACAAGGCTGTGCTTGTTGCATTTGAGGCAACGTTAAAAATCATGGGTTTGTCTGATTCAGCTTGAGACCAGTAGCATTAGCCTCCATAGGAGTTATGTCCCTCCGTTGTGTATTTTAATGTTTTGAATAAATCCCTCCACTGCATAATGAACCCCTTCTGCCTCGATCTAGAGGAGATCGCGGAAAAATTGCTTTAAAAAAAGTCACTAACGTGAGCAGGTGTACTTCTTTCTGTCATTGAAGTCTATGGCACACTATCATATTTGACGGACGTAGCAACAGTAACTAAGGGGGCGGGGCTCGGCGAAAGGTCAATTTTGTAAAACAACAGCTTTTTAAAAGAGTTGTTGTGTTTTACTCATTTAATTAATTAATCGGTCGATGAAGTAGTTGGCCAATTTTTTTAATCTCTAAATTATTTTAGTAAGGATTTATTTGAGACCAAGCATCGAAATAAATACACTGTTTCCTGTTCATTGTATAAACTGCTGTTTTTGCATGAAGTCCATAGCATTTTTTTGTTTTTTCAAGCACAGATTGGATAAAATGACTAAAATCCTATTAGTTCCTGAGCTTTTGCCACGCCTCCTTTTTAGATGATTAATCAGTCGATGGGCCATACTACTAGCCCTAATTTTGATGTGCTATTTTTTGTGATAATATTAGAACCAGCAGTGACAGATGCTGCATAGCGAAGTCAATCCAATAAAAGAAATATAAAGAGTCACACTTCTCAAAAATGTGCCGAGGGTCACATTGAAACAGTCCGAGGGCCACATCTGGCCCCCAGGCCGCAGTTTGCCCAGGTCTGCCCTAAACCTTGACATTTGATGCCAGCGTAGAGACTGAAAATGGGGCTAAATTATCAAAAATATACTTGTAGTCTGATTTTTTTTTGTAATTGATGTCTTTGTTGCACAGATATATATATATATTTACTTTAAGTCGGCTTGCATAGCTACAAATTGAGACCAACTTTTAAGACCTGAAGTAGGCTCCTGTTTGTTTCTGTAGAAAATATGCTCCTCATGTTATATTATTGAGTGACTGCGCATGTATGCGCAGTCACTATTTGCTCCAGTAATTCTTTATTATTATTATCTTACGTCCTTTTATTCCCGTTTTTCTGCACCTTTCAACTCATTAACCGTTTCACTGAGATCACCAGTTTTCACTTCTTCACGTACTCCCTGATAATCTCTTGGTTGCTATTACTTTTCACGTCTTTAACTCTTACAGTTTTTTAACTATTAACAAATTAAGCTTAAAATGTCCCCATTAACCTCCATTCAAAATAAATACCTGTCACACTTTTCACTTTTTACTGCCACCAGATGGAGCCAAACTTCCCATTTCACTGGGTTAGCCTTTTTCCTGTTCTCTGTCCCTCTCATTCTCAGAGCTGTAAGTGGTCCAACGGATAAGGCTTTAGCCCTCGAATATCCTGATCCAGGTTCGAACCCCACCCCTCACACTAAATGTGAACTTCATTGGGGATTTCTGTTTTAAAATCCAATAGTTTTTACTGATTTAACTGTTGATGTGCTTTCACTGATACTTGTTTTAACTGATTTAACTATAACTAAGTTCCTTGTTGACTGTGTTCTCCCCTTAAATATTTGTTCACATCATAAGCTTATCACTTTTGATGTTTAACCTTATCTGAATCTTCTCACTGTGTGCTGTCACCTTTGACACAATTCACACTGCACAGGTCTGCTCACAGGTGTTGTGCGTTATTACCTGATTGGCGCCTGAGTTTTTTCACTGTATCTTGGACAATGACATATCACAGAGCATGTGGCTGAGTGGGTAATTCACTGTGTTGGAAACCGAAGGTTCCCAGATCAAGACACGCCATTGCCAAATGTTAAATTATGAAAAAATGTGAAAAGAAGAAGTGCCAACATGGTTAAATGTATTTATCACTAATAAAAGTAAGATTTAACAATTATTACTTTAGTACTTGAGATGACTATAAATTATAAAATAACTGGTTGCATCAATTGGAGGCAAACAGATATAACTGTTTGACATAACTTTGCACTTGGTCTGCCTCACAGGTGTTGTGCATAATGACTTAATTGGCTGCTCAGTTTCTTTTTGTCTCTTAGACTTTTTCACTTCACAGAACATATAGCCAAGTGGTACTGTTCTTGCCTCACAAACCAGAGGTTGTCGGTTCAAACCTCGTAGTTGGCGTCTTTTAAATGACAAGAAATTTTGAAAACTATTTGTAAGAAAACACAATGCATTACTCGCTAAAAAAGAGTTTATTAAATTTGAAATGACAGAGATTCATGTCTTGCTATATGAAGATCTTTAAGATAATATTTCAAGCTTTTACTTTCCACCTCTTGGTTCTCAAGAGGATTATCCAATCAGAAAGCAGAATGATTCTCACATGACTCCCTCATTTGCATTGCCAGTTTAGTTTCTTCTTTGAACTTATGTTGCACCACGATACAGGCACAACTGTCCGTGATAGGGTCAGGGATTTGTTTCAACACAAGTTGGTAAAATAAAAACGAAAAACACTATACTTCTGCTCACATTTTAAAGAAATATAGTTCTTTTGAATAATCAATGGCTAAGAATCATATTTCTCATGAAGTGACTTGCAAGATATAACTCATGATTCATAACTTACATTCTTTCTGATAGATTAGTTTCTTATTATCAACAAAATGTAGGTAAATTAATTTTATTAATTTAATTTCATTAATTTAACCTGTTCACTTTGTAATCTCCTCAAATTATATTTCACTTCATAAGTTCAGCATTTCAATTATGATATGAATAGGTCTTTATTTTTATCATCAATCTCTGATACTTGTTTTCCCAAGTGGCCTTGTGGTCCAGTGGTTAAATCAAGTAGACTGGGATTCCACAGGTTGTAGGTTCGAAGCCCAGACATGACTTTTTCAACTTGGTAACCTTTTCACTGATAACACCAACTTTTCCCTCCTCACATAGTCACTGATCATATCTCTACTAGGTTACTGGATAAGGTAAATGACTGTGAGTCACAAGGTAGCTTGATCGATCCCCAGGCGTGACGATTTAATTAAACAATTTCATTTTAACATGGCGTTTTGAAAACTGGAAAACTTATAACCCACAGGGTGTAGTTTATACCCCTCCAATATACAGGGAGAGACTCACTACTAGCCACCAGCTCAAATTCCAACAGCACTACAGTCAGGAAGGCGATAATGTCGCTTTGCCGTTATGGACAAGATAGCTGCTTTAAGCTTGGCCCCTCCCACATTTTCACGGTTGCAGTCACTCAGCAATTGCTTCTGCAATTGCAAATTCTAGTTTCATTATGCTATAAAAAGTATTTTTCCAATAAATTTTTTCTATTTCTATGAATATTGTTAACTTCACTTACAAAAAAAAAGAACAGTCATTTTTCACATATATGTTTAACATGATTTCAATTGCAACATAAATTTTAGCTACGTTAGGAACAGCGTGATCCTTATGTACGGGGGGTTGGGGGGGGGACTCCCGCGGGAGGCAGACTGCGAGACCGACAAACTCATTGAGCTAAAGGGAACGCTCCTCTTAGCTCAGTTTGTTTGTGGCTTCTTATACCTGAGAGGAGTGAGTTTATCCCATACCACCACACACTTCTCCATACTGGTCCCTCGTGTGGGCCTACACCGGTTACACTTATTCACGAGTGATTTTATTGAACAATACATTAAAGCACTGTTTATAGAGACTTTTATTTGCTTTCTCACAGCACTTGTAGAATGTTCTTAAGGGTAAAAGTGTATTTTGAAGCAGAACATTTTCGAAGTTGATGCCCAAATAGGCATCCAAAACGCCCCAATGCGGGTTAAGACGTTGGGTGACAAAAAGACACTTTTAACGCCCCAAAGCGCTTCTTCGGGTTAATGCTTGTTTGCAGGCTTTGTTTTGCTCGTAGACCGATCACAGAGAGAGAGAAGGAGAGAGGAAGATAGAGACATTTTTCATTTATAAAACAGCTAACGCGACAGCACAACTTTCTCTTCCTCCAGACAGTGTCTTTTTGCTGTCTCTCTCCTCATCCAGTCACATCGTACACCAGGTTTAAACACTGCAATGAGCATTTTTAATAGATCCATGTGAGGCATTGTAAGTCCAGACTCCAGATCATGTCCCATGTTGTTTGTTTTGCTGTGTCGCCAGATTTTTAGAGCAACGAACGACTAAGCCTTTGAGAAAAGCCCCAAACAAGCGACCTTTCATTAAAAAAAGTTATTAAAAGACTTCAGTAAAGAGTCTTCCTTTCCCCTTGATGTGAAAGGAGAACAACAGCATGTCACATGTTACAGGAGTGTGACCTGCAGAGGCCGCAGATTCGAGCGAAGTTGCGTCCGCCGTAGGTTTGAACTTCCAATCCGCAAGACGCCGCATTTTCAGACGCCGCATTTTCAGACGCGATTTTCGAGGCCGCATTTTCAGAGGCCGCATTTTCAGACGCCGCATTTTCAGACGCCGCATTTTCAGACGCCGCATTTTCAGACGCCGCATTTTCAGACGCCGCATTTTCAGACACTTTAACGCAGGTCAACGAAAGCCCCAGACGCCAATACGCGCCGCAAATACACTTGAACGCTCAGGACGCGTTTAAAATGGACGCAAAAACGCAAAGACTCTGTCCGGTGTGAACGCGGCATAAGGCACAATCAAACATCGAATGTTATAATGATCATATAATATGCATACACAAGCTGTATCTTGTAAAAGGCTGCAGCATCTATGACATCGCCCCACAAGACAGGCAAGCTAACATGTTAGCCACCTTTACAGAGCTAAACAGGACGTTTTCTGTCAGACTGGGCTAAATAAGGTGTTCAGGCTTAGGTGAGATCTATTGTGGGATGTATGTTTTCTTCATGATCAACAGTATGTTTCTGAGTTATTCTCGTTGATGGTCAGATGTGTGTTTACGTCGACCGCGTTCACAGTTCAAACGCAGGTCGACTCCAGTTCACTTAAACCGCCGCGGATCAGGCTCCTGTTGAAGTGTGTGTTTGGACTGATAATGATGCCGCAGACACAGGAGTCGGCTTCATTCAGATCACTGCCTCCTGCTCCGTCCGTCACAAAGATCTGCCTCCAATCAGACGCACTTTCATTTGTAATTTGTATGCATCCCAGCTTTCTGTAGAGGCCTGTGTTGTGTCGAGGACTTACACCTTCTCCAGATAAAGAGACGATTTTATCAGCAGCGCTTTGTGCAAACGTTTGAATTGGTTTCTCGTTAGAGTTGGGCCTTGTCACATCTTTTAAGACTGCGAAAATGTACACTTGTGAAATGCATCGTTGTTACACAGTTCTAATCGTGTTGTACTAGAAATTGTACCATTTTCTGTTCTTTTATGACAAAAGGGTCGCAAAACATTGAAACTGCAATGCATTTTGTATGGAACCTTCTTCTAACATTTTACTAAATGTTTTTTTTCTCATTCTGAATAACGGAATCATCTTGACTCCCAGGATGTGCAGAGGTGGATTTCTTACTCACTTTTGCTTTCTCTCTCTGTTCTCAGACTTCAAGAAGACCCTCCGACCGGCGTGAGCGGGGCGCCGTCAGAGAACAACATAATGCTGTGGAACGCTGTTATTTTTGGGTGAGTCACAGGTTTTTGTCTCTCCACATTTGTCTCTTTCAGGATTTTGCTCAAATGAAATAGTTTAGTGACTTAAGATTGAAATAGAATATTTTATATTTTGAAATATCGAACAATTCTCACGAAATTGCTGAATTGTACTCCAATGTGTCTTAGGAAGTATAAGATAAACAGCCATCGTTTCCTTTTCTTTAACTCAGGTTTGTTCTGGACAACACGGCCATTGACATTACATTAGTAGACGCACAAACATTATCTATAAAAACACTTAAGTATCTGTTGTAAAATCGAATTATAGTAAAACATGAATCAAGGACAAGTTTGCAAAGAAAATTTTGAATATGTAGCATGAAGTGTAGCAGAATTTTAAACTCAGGACATCACCCTGTAAACGTGATCGTAGGCTGGGCAATTGATCAAAGAATTTAAAGTTTGAGATTCGGTCGAATGATCAGTTACCTGTTTGAGGATTTTGACTCAAAACATTGACAACCAAACATTAGTCAGTAAAACATGTGGTTTGGAGCAGATGTCAAACTGTGAGGCAGAATTTTGGCAAAAATATTTTTCCTATTAAATCAAATGTTAAAAGTTTTGTTTGTTATATGTTCACAATTGTATTATTTGTTTTTGACATTGCTCAGCCCTACTTACATTTAACATACCATAATGTTTCATAGTCTGACTGGGGATGTGGCTTATACTTAGGTGTGACTTATCTAAATAAATATGAGTTTGTGAACAACTGGTAATATATTACTGGTCCCAGCTGAAGTCAAGTTCTCCCTGCTTCTCAAACACAGCGAGGAACAAATGCAGTTTCATGTGTGTTGCTGGTTCCGACAGTGAGACGTAACATGTAAGTGCGGAGCTAACTTTTATAAAAATGCAGACCTGGAGACTACAGTCTCATGAACCGCACGCGTTCAAAGATGCAATATTTTTGCCTGTGCGACTTAAACTCTAGAACAATTTGTAGTCAGGAAAATATAGCAGTAATATGTGTTCAAATGTAGTTTAATTGTTGCTTGGCAACTTCCTTGGGTGATGTCATCATTTATGATGAGGAAGTAAATTTCAACCCTGAAAATGGCTAAGCTTGGATGCAATTTGTAGAATGTTTAGAAAAATCCTAAATATCATATCAGTGTTTTTAGTGAAATTCGTAATCCAACCTGTGATGGGGAACTTTAACCCCATAAGGCACCAGCGTTTTTTCACAAAAACTATAGATCTAGAAATCAAACAGAATATGTTTCTGAATGACTGAGGTTCTTGTGAAACTGAGGCTCCACAGTTTTGCCTTCTGATGATGCGGCACGGTGGCTGAGCGGTTAGCGCTCTTGCCTCACAGCAAGAAGGTCGCGGGTTCGATTCCCGCACGGGCCGGGCCTTTCTGTGTGAGTTTGCATGTTTCTCCCCGTGTCTGGGTGGGTTTCCTCCGGGCACTCCGGTTTCCCCCACCAACCAATAACATGCATGTTAAGGTAAAATCCTCCAGCTATGGTAGTCCTGACCAAGCCTAGCAATAACATCTGGAGATGGGTCCCCGAGCGCTGCACTGCGGCGATCACTGCTCCTGAGGAGATGCCCCAGAGGCATTGAAGGATCCTGGGTCAAATGCAGAGGACAAATTTCCCTACGGGGACAATAAAGTATACCTTAACCTTACCTTACCTTTAATTAACTCTAATAATAAAGGAGAAACATACCTGTTCAAAAGAAAACCAAACGATGATTTTCGAGCAAATTTAGGGTTTTTACAATTCCTCTTCAAAAGCTGAAGAAAATTTAACTAAAAATTAGTTTTAGGGACTTAAAATAAGGCGGAAAGTTTTATTAAATATTACAACATTTATTTATTTTTATTTTTTTTATGAATGAGCATTTGAACTTCTAAATAGACAGTATATAGATTAATTTTATGAGAAAACTAACAGAATTGAAAAATTAGGGGAGAAAATGGGAGGTGCCGCAGATATCCTCTTGGTGCCTTAAGGGGTTAAACTTTGTAATGACTTAATGACATTGTTCAGATTAAGTTTGGTCAGTTACTAATACTTTTGTAATTACTGGACTCCTGAGAGAATAAATTGATTTGAAAAGGCTGTGTGTGAAAATGAACACTTTGTCAACAAGTTATAAAATCTCACCTTACGTCATAAAAATAAATAACACTTCCCCTTCGCAGTGACAGAGATGCAACAAATTCTGTCTTTATCTCACTGTGAAATCATGACTTTTATGACTCTGGCAAACATATTTTTCTTTTTTCTTTCAGACCTGTGGGGACACCGTTTGAAGATGGTGAGTAGAACCATAAATAATGAGTTTTAGTTTGAGTTGATGCGACTGGTCTCTGTGTCCGAGGCTTCTGCAGTCTGATCATTGAGAGAGAGGTTTATGTGGGAGACGGAGGGCGTGCTGGTCTGAGGAACAAGGGCCGTTACATAATGAAAAGGAAAAACACGTTGAAAAATGCGACGGACGGAGAGTTAAAGCAGCTTAGTCATCAGAGACCGTTTGAGAAGAAGAGAAAAAAATCAGATTTAAAAAGCCTTTGTGCCAGGAGCTGCTCTGTTTGTGTTTTAGATTCAGTCAGGCTGGGAACATACGCTTTTGGCAATAATAATAATACATATTGTGAGTCCATATTAATTAAGTCATGCAATATTTTTACAATAACATGGGAACAAATTATAATAAAGTCAGTGTGGATTGTTTTATGCTTCAGCAGGATTAGGAACTATAATGCTGCAGCAATAATTTAAACTAATTTAAAGGTCTCTGGAGTTCACTGCAAAATATGACATGTTTTTTGTTATTAATTCTAATTTTGTTATTTGCTTTTGTTAGGAAAAGCCATGCATAACGCAGTGAATTATATTAACATACTTGTCCAAAAAAAGAGATTCACTCTTACATAAGATTTGCCTCAAAAGAGATTATTTTTTTTGTCATGTCGGCCTAACCCTGGATGTACACTGAGTTCGGTGCGGGTCTAACGTAGAACTAATGCGCCCATGTACACGGACCTCCGAGGAGTGCGGATGCAAGTGTGGGAGCCGTGCGGGAAAGAATCCACATGAAGTCTATTTTTCCCGGAGACCGCAGAGGTCTGGTGCAGCTTTCAATTCATGATATAGCGTTATCGCGGGAATTACGTGAATCTGGTGTAACAGGCACTTTACAAGAAACCTGCACGTGTCCTGAACTGTACCCGCCTCGCAGTCAGTGAACATCCAGTGTAAACAAGTCATAAAAATGGCCCAATGTGTGTGGACATGAAACTTACCCGAGAATCCTGATCAGTGGGTAAAATGTTCAGAAAGCTCAAAAGCAGCAGCATGTTCTTGTTATGATCCTTTTGATGGAGACAACTGCTTTCCGTAGCCGGGCTCAGGCTCACCGGCCTCTATGTGACGTGCGCGACGAGTAATTTGTCTGTGCCGCTGCAGTCCCTGTACAGACGAGTGCGGGATTGTGTCCACTTTGGTCTTTTGCTACGGTGCACTCTTCATAGTAAGTAATGAAGCACAGCATGGGGCTGCAAAGAAAGGATATGTCGTACAGAGGTTGGAGAGGACACTGTCCGGCCACGTCTGTTCCAGGACTGGAGATCACAAACTAAGAAACATTACGTGTATGGAGGCCTGACAGCGACTGGACATGAGGGAAAGTCTTGGACTGTTGGGGATCTGAACACTCTGTGCACAGCTGTGGAGTGAAGCCTGGCAGATGTGCACACATCTCCTCGCACAGGTTCACTGAATAAAATGGTGTCAGTGAGATCTGTGTCTATCTGACTTTATACTTTAGCGCTATAAAGGTGCTTACACACCAGAGAAGTAAATTTGTGCCAGAGGCGCAGCAGGTGCTGCTTGATTATTCAAAAATGGTTGCGCGTGAAACACTGCCAACTTCGCCCTTTCAAACATTAATTGCGGCTACAGTATCTGTGACTCTCAAGTGGTCCGAGTTGATAACACACAGGACTCTGGTGTGAAGAGACCGCGGTACATGAGTTCGACCCCAGCCAGGTATTTACAGCTGCTGAAGACATTTGTATCTGTAGCAGAAATTCAATTTAGATTTTTTAGTAATCCTACGTTCTTTACAAGCATATTGTATTATCGTTTTAAAACGCAAAACAAACAATATGTCTTTGTTTAGGTGCAGAAAAGAAAAAACCTTTAAATTTGATCCATGTGGAATTTGAACCTGGGTCTTTAAAAGTGTACCACCAAGGTACACTGTGAACAGTTGCTAATGTGACAGTATAATTCTGATTCAGTCGAATCAACAGGTCATTTTATTGTGGACATCGCGTTCATTTGCTGTGAACATAAAGTTCATTTGTTCTTTTATGGCCACAATAGCCTCTTGTTTTGCCAGAATCAAGGAGTTTTATGAATTATAAACATTGACAGCACAAGATGTACAAACGAGAGGAATCCCTGGACTAAACTTTATGAATACAAGTTTTTTTTTTTCTTTGTGGAGCCACAGATTAGTCCAGTCACACGTGTTCTGTGTTTTTATATTTGTGCAGCTTTTGGTTAGTCTCTCAGTTATTAACTTATTCTATCATGTTATAAGCCCGTAGTTCTGGTTGTTTTGAACCACTGTAACTTTGCTCTTCACATGCTGGTCGCGCATGGACGCCCGTCTGCCCTTAAGTTCGCGCCGGCCGCGATTGACGCTCCGCACCACTCTGGTCACACGTAATTGTGCCTACACATACACGTAGACATAACATTGAAAGTGTCCACGTGGTCGCGTTCGGTGTGTAAGCTCCTTTAGAGATCTGACTAGTGGTCAACAAAAGAAGATGAGGCAAGATAGAGAGACAAAAGTCTTTTGTTTTAATCATCTGTGTCTATCATCCAGAAAATCAACCATGAGACTGCACAGAAAACTCTTTAGTCACAGTTTTATTAGTAGTAGTTGTTTCTGCAGAGTCAGGCTGGCAGTGTCTCGATTCTATTTTTACCTCCTCTCTCCCCCTTTCCTCCTCTTCCTTCTGTTTCCGTGTGTTTGTCTGCAGGAACGTTTAAGCTGCTGATAGAGTTTTCAGAGGAGTATCCAAACAAGCCTCCCACGGTGCGGTTTGTGTCCCGAATGTTTCACCCTAATGGTAAGACACGTTTTCGATCAGAGTTTGAACCCCACCAGCGTGTTTAAACCCTGTCACGTCTTGTGTTTTCAGTTTACGCAGACGGCAGTATATGTTTAGACATCCTTCAGAATCGCTGGAGCCCCACGTACGACGTCTCCTCCATACTCACCTCCATCCAGGTACTTTCAACACAAACTCCTCAGTGCAACTTCTCTTTAGCTTAGCTTCTTTTCACACTTTATTCAAGCTTTCATTGAGTAAGTTCAATTGAGTTCATTGAGAAATACGATGTGTTTGTGATAAATATGTAAGCTGGTCTAGATGCACGACCAAGTTCATTTTCCGTTTTCATATGTGGCTCTTTGTGCTGCCTGTTCCTGGTGTCACGTGGATAAAAAGTGACTTTTATAAGTTGTGTTGCACAGATGAAGTAACTTCACACACTATTTCTCTCTATCCTTTCCTCAATCTCTACTTTCATTCCTCCTCCTCTCCACTCTCTTCTTCCATCTCTCCCTCCCTCCCTCTCTCCTCTTCTTCTCTCTTCCTCTCCTTCGATCACTATCCCTCTCTCTTTCCTCCTTCTTTCTTTCTCTTCTCTCTCCTCCCTCCATCTCCCTCTCTTTCCTCCCTATCTCTCCTCTCTCCCTCCTCTCTTTCTCTTTCCTCCCTCCCTCCTTCTCTCTCTCTCCGTTCCTCTACTCCTCTCTCCTTCCCTCTCTCCCTTTTCTCTCTCTCTCTCCCTCTTTCTTCTCCCTACCTGTCCTCTCCCTCTGTCCTCCTTCCCTCCCTCTCTCTCCTCCTTCTAACTTTCTTTTCTCTCTCCCTCCTCCATCTCCCTTATTCCCCCCTCTTTTTTTTTCTCTCCTCTCCCCCTCCCTCTCTCTTCTCCCCCTCTCCTCTCTCCCTCCTTCTCTCTTCTCCCTTCCTGTCCTCTCCCTCTCTCCTTCCCTGTGTCCCCTCCCTCCCTCCTCCGTCTAACTTTCCCTTCTCTCTACTCCCTCCATCTCCCTTATTCCCCCTCTTCCTCTCTCTCCTCCCTCCCTCTCTGTCTCTCTCTCTCTCTTCCCTTCTCTCCCTCCCTCCCCCTTCTCTCTCTCTCCCTCTCTCTCTGTCTTGTCCTCTCTCTCTCCTCCCTTGCTCTCTCTCTCCTCTCCCTCCCTCTCTCTTCTCCCTCTCCTCTCTCTCTCTCTCTCCCCCTTCTCTCCCTCCCTCCCCCTTCTCTCCCTCTCTCTCTCTTTCCTCTCTCTCTCTCCCTCGCTCCTCCCTCCCTCTCTCTTTCTCCCTCTCCTCTCCCTCCTCCCTCTCTCTCTTCTCTCTCTTCTCCCTCTTCTCTCCCTCCCTCCCTCCCTTCTCTCTCTCTCTCTCTCCTCTCCCTCCCTCTCTCTTTCTCCCTCTCCTCTCTCTCTCTCTCCCCTTCTCTCCCTCCCTCCTCCCCCCCCCCTTCTCTCCCTCTCTCTCTCTTGTCCTCTCTCTCTCCTCCCTCCTCTCTCCTCCCTCTCTCTTTCTCCCTCTCCTCTCCCTCCCTCCCTCTCTCTCCTCTCTCTCTCTCTCTCCTCTCCCTCCCTCTCTCTTTCTCCCTCTCTCTCTCTCTCTTCCCCCCCTCCTCTCTCCCCTCAGTCTCTACTGGACGAGCCGAACCCCAACAGTCCGGCGAACAGTCAGGCGGCGCAGCTGTACCAGGAGAACAAGCGCGAGTACGAGAAGCGCGTGACGGCCATCGTGGAGCAGAGCTGGGTCGACGTCTGAAACACGAAAAAAACAACACACCAAACAAATAAAAAAACAACTCCTCCTTTTCCCACCCAGACACATTCTCTCATTTTTACCTCCTCCAAACACAAAACACAACAACTATCACCCGCACACGAGAAAAAAACGCACTGCAAAAAGAAATCTATCCTCAGTTGAAATTCTGAATACTTATCTTGATTTGAGGTTTTAATGGGCTTTTTAAACGTTTGGATTTCGTCCAAGAGTGATGTCGTGTTTGTTTTTTAATATTTTGTTTCACTTTTTTAAGCTAATGTTTGTTTTTAACTGTATTTTAACTCGCACACATGGTTACGATAAGGTTTTAGAACTGTTATTTTGGTCAAAGTTTGGGCTTTAGGACGAAATGCCAATCATTTAGAAGACCTGTAGCCTTGTTTAGTTTGTAGGACAGGTTTCTATCTATTTTTTCATTGCGTCGTGTATCTTTTCTGTGCGTCTTTTTAATCTTAAAGGTTGTATGGAGGATTTTCCAGCAAAAGAAAAATGAATTTAGAAACCATAATCTGTTTTTAGACCTTGGAGTGGTTCAATGCCAGCTTGGAAGAATCTCAAGGATCACATTAATTTGATTTTGCTTTTTTCCTTCTCAGTCAGGTCAATTTATTTTTGTAGAGCCCAAAATCACTCTGAGGACTTCACAAGATTTTGATTTAGCAAACTGGAATGCTGCAAATCAAACAATGAAACAGTCTTTGGTTATAGAAGAACGCGCAAAAATAGTCCTTGGGAAACGTTAGGTTAGGTTAGTGCTTGGAAAGCTAGCATGTTACAGAACTTGTGCGGTACCAATATTTAAGCCCAACACAAGTGGTGAAAAGAAAGAGCTTTGGGAGCGCACATCATTGTCTGCACAAATAGATTTAAGTTTATCCAATATATCAGCTTTTGGACCTCACTTGTGTGTTTGTTGTGGTTTAATCGTTTGCTTGTTGTGAAGAAGAGGCAACAGGGAAGGAAAATGTGCAGAAGTAGTAACGACATCGCAAGCAGGGTGTCGGACTGGGGGGTAAATGGTACTAGTTTCCCTGGGCCCAGGGCGGAAGGGGCCCCAAAGCAGGTCAGTTTGCTTGTGAGATAGACTTTCTCTAAATGTAATTTTTTGTGACCAGAGAGCTCCATCTCTCCTATAAAATGTAGCAAATAAACATCACCAAGAAAGAATAAAGAGGAATAATACAGAAATTGGCTAAACTATAACAAAGCTAATGCTAGAAATATATTTTAAGCATGAGTTTGCAGATTTCAGCAAACAAATAGTTTGAACAAAAATGATCAGTTCAATAAATATAAATATTCACAGAGTTTGTCTCAAAAATTGTCATAACTTCTCAATCCAGCAACTCATAATCTGTCAAAAATGTCACTGGGATTTTCTATGTATTTCTGGCAACATTTACACAAGTTTATTCTCAAAACAGTTTGCTAATTCGTAAGAGTGATTTTAAACACATTTCATTAATTCTCGTCTTAGAAGTGACTCGTTTTGACGCAAATATAATGTTGTTTTGTTTTGATAGAACCCAGAAGACATAACTGTGAAAAGAAATAACCAAGAAAAAAAATAAAGAGCGGACAAAAATTAAAACAAAAATGTATCAGGCCGTCAACGATTTGACTGGCCAAATTTGTGCTACGCCCTGATTGCAAGGCCAGAAGGAGAATGTGAAAGGAAGGAGGAGAAGGTGTGCGAGGGAGGTGTGGAGGAGGTGTGTGGATAAAAACGCTGTCCACACTTGACACTGGAGCAGGATCAAGACTTACTCTTTACATTTGACAAGAAAAATAACTTTTATTTGAAAAGTAAACGAGGGTCGTACAGTCATGAAAACCTGAAAAAGTCCAAGAAAATTCATGTCTTATTTGCAGGCCTTGGAAAATTTTGAAAAAAGTAGAAACTTTTTGGTTTCAAAACTAATTGGAGATTGCGGCGTCGCCAGGCAAATGTCCCGGGCTGAAGGTACAAACGTCAGTGGGTCTAGACCTGCCTCTCTGCTGCAGAGTGTTCCTCCAACTGCAGCCTGCCACATAGAAACTAAGTACAAGACTCACAATCGCTCAGCTGTTTAAATGTACAAATACCAGGGCACAGAAATACCTGATACACTAAAGTCAAAAAACAGAGCTGGTGACTGCTACATGGAAGACACACGTGTTTAAAAAACAATCAGCGCTCTTCAAGAACAGAAAATAATTTACCCACAAAATGCTGCAGTCATAAAATATCAAAAGAGAAGTAAAGATAGAGGCAGACAGATGAATTTAAAGTCCTTAAATAGAGACAGAGGCGCCTACGTGTTTTGACCTAAAGTTTTCTTCTTTAGGGAATAGGGATACACTTGTTTGTGCCCAAGAACTCTGAAAATGCTCCAGAATGCAGAAAATAGTGTCTTTTCTTTCAAAATTTTCGGGGGAAAGACACCCAGACCCCCTTATGTGTCACTGATATGAACACGTCTTCTGACCTGAGCCCCGGATCTCACCAGATCAAAAAATCAGTGTAAAGATGGAGAGAAACACATTTATTAAGATCAGTTGATGGGTCTAGACCTGCCTCTCTGCTGCAGAGTATTCCTTGAACTCCTGCCTGCCACAGAGAAACTAAGTACAAGACTCACAATCTGCTCAGCTGTTAGAATTTACAAATATGTGGGCAAAGTCAAAAACCAGAGCTGGTGAGTGCTACATGGGACTATGCACGTGTTTAAAAAAACAACCAGGTGCACTTCAAGTACAGGAAATAATTTACTCACAAAATACCACAGTCATAAAATTATCAAAAGAAAAGTACAGACAGGCAGATGAATTTAAAGTCCTTTAATAGAGACAGGGACGCCTACGCATTTTGACCTAAAGCTTTTTTCTTCAGGGAATAGGGATACACTTGTTTGTGCCCAAGAACTCTAAAAATGCAACAGAATGCAGGAAATAGTGTCTGTTCTTTCAAAATTTTCGGGGGAAAGACACCAGACCCCCTTATGTGTCACTGATATGAACACGTCTTCTGACCTGAGCCCCGGATCTCACCAGATCAAAAAAAAAAAAAACTCTCACTGGTGTTAAGATGGAGAAAACACATTTATAAAGATCAGTTGATGAAAGTAAATAATAATACAGTTAGACAAGATCATGGGAATGTTTGGAATTGTTTTGGAAAAGTTCTAATCGGTATGAACCCTGAACTAAGTACAAGATTACCTGGAAAAGCGAAGCAATGTTAAAACATAAAAAAACCCTCATTAATGTACATTGTGCATATGTGTCTTTTAATTTTGCACAGAAAAGCTGAATTTAAATGTAGATTTTCATTTAGAGGGAAGAAAATCAAATCAAAAATCAAGATTGCTCATTTATTCACATATTTAGGTCTGTTAAGCTAACGAGGCAATTCCTTCTGGAGTGTCTAAGCTTAACTGGCCCCAGCACGTCTGCAATTTGTGTATTTATTATTTTTATTTAGTTTACTATAAGTACAAAGCTGTTACATGTCAATAAAGCTGTTATAACTGTGACCAAAAACCAAAAAAACTAACGACAATCCTCCATACAACCTTTCATTTTGTTGATCAATTATGTGCAATCCATCGACTCCACTCGACACTTTCCTCGTGACATTTAAGCGAAACTCAAATCAAGATAACTACATTGAATTTCAGCCATTTTAGGTCATTTTTTCTTTTTACAGCGACGAACAAAGTGCCACAGAATCCACCAAACATTAAAAAATAAGAAAAAACAAACCCTGCTCTTAAGAGAAGGAAGCCCGGATCTTTTTGTGTGATATTATTTGTCATTTAGATCACTTTTCTTTTTCTTTTTTTTATTGCATGATGTGAATAAATTATTGCTAACTGAATTTGTAATATATCTTTTTAAGTTGTTTGGCTGGACTGACGTTGAGTTTGACCGATTTTTAGTTTTGTTTTTGGGTTTTTTTTGTTCTTTTTTCGACGACAAAGCAACGGTAAAGGTTGGAAGAAAATGCAAAACGGATTCTTTTTATGTAGGTGATTGTAAACTATGAAAATGCACAAACTTTATCAGACTAAATCATGGCTAAAGCAGTTTTAAACTAAAAAATATGTTCATGTTTAAGTGTACGACAGGTTAGACCAAGTTTTTTTTCAGTAAAACGTGATTCAAATTAAGATTTCACTAAACATTTTTGCTTATTTTCCGTCCAGTTTGGCTCTTTTGATGAGGTTTATGGCTTAATTTTTGTTTTGTCCAGTAAATATGACACATGTAGAGGTAATTCCACAACTGTTACCTAGCAACCACATTGTAAATCTGGACCAAAATCCATGTACTTTCCAGTCAGATCAGGAACCTTTTGGTGACACAAACACATTTACAATCTTAACTTTTTTTTCTAACAAATTCTCTTTATGTTAAAACCCTTTTACTGCCTTTAAACGGTTTTAACATTTAGAACCCTTTAAAAGCAGTAACTTTGTGCAATTCACCGACTCCACCGTGGGGTGCACGGTAGCAAGTGGTTAGAGCTCTGGCTTCCCAATAAGGAGGTCGTGGGTTCGACTCCCGGGTCGGACCATATCAACATCTCACGAACTCTCTGGGTGGAGTTTGCATGTTCTCCCCGTGTCACCGTGGGTTTTCTCCGGTTTCCTCCCACTCCAAAACATGCATGTTTAGGTTAATTGGGCATCACTGTAAATTTCCCTTAGTGAGTGAATGAGAGAGTGAATGGTTGTCTGTCTAACCCTGCGCGAGTTGGCCACTGTCCAGGGTGTTCCCCGCCTAAGGCCCAAAGTCGCTGGGATAGGCTCCAGTCACCCGGACCCCTAACGGGATTAAGCGGTAGAAAATGAATGAATGAATGTTGTAAATATTACCAGGAATTACAGTGAGCACTGGTCAATTTGTTTTATTTTTAATTTCAATTATATTTTTATTTTTGTAGATCATAGTTTTAGGAGTGAGTGAACATGAAAGTACCAAGAACTAGTCCCAACATTCCTTTAGTCCCTGTTTAGTCAGAAGAACTACCCTGTGCCCATGTCTGTGTTCACACAGCAAAGTGGGTCTAGCTCTAGCTTTAGCATTAGCATCTGTTTAGTCTGGAACATTTAAAAGTCATTATGTGGTGTTAGGAAAACAAAATTTACTTTTTTTTTTTAAATTCCACATAAAAACTATGATGAACAAAACCTAAATAAATACTTAAAACAAAAGTTTTGATAAACAAATAAAAATTCAATGTCATTCCTTATAATAGTATTATAGGCTAATATTTACAAATTAAAATAAATACATTTTGGGAGTTATTTAACCTGTCGAGCCAGATGGTTTATCTCGTGATATTTGTGAATTCACAAACACAAGATAAACCATCTGGTTGGTTTGGGAGTCCGAACCAGCGGTGTTTCGGCGGTGTTAAGATGGTGTTAGCGCCCTGGCGCCGCCGCCGAGTCACATTCAAGCTAAACAAAGATGGCTGCTCTCATGGATGTTCGTGTTTCTGCTGCTTTTGATGCGGTTTTAGCAGAAATATGGAGTAATTTATTTTTGAAAGAAAAGCCGGACATTGGATACACCATTACGAGTTGTTGCTGCGATTGGCTAAGCTCAAATTTTTGGCTAAGCTCAAAGCTTTTCTCGAACGCCTTCAGCTAGTAAAGTCCCAAATGGATATAGTGAGAACTTTGATAGGCGTTCAACACAAACCCATCTGGCACGAGCCAGGTGAGGAGTTATTGCTTTTAAATAATTTTTCTTACAGATAAAAGTGTATCTAAATGTGAGAACGTATAAAACATATTTCTTAACAAAGTTAACATTGTAAATGTGTTTGTGTCACCAACAGATATCTGGTCTGACTGGAAAGTACCTGCCCCAGAGCAGGAGTTAAAAAGTCCCTAAGTGTGGCCCCATAGTTCCTGCTCTGTGTGAAAGCTCCCAAAAGTTCCTACAGTGGGAAAAGGCCTATAATAAAGCGTAAAAGGTAGAAAAGCGTTATATAAATAGACTTTTCATCATTTATGTTCCCCCACAGACATCTGTTTTCTTTAATGCAGACAATATCTACAGTATGTCTGTATAAAATCATTTGGAAGTAAAATTTATTTTTTAAAATGACCAAACTGGGATGAAATTCGTCAAATGTTTAGATAAGTCTTAACTCAGCTCTTTGTCAGATTTCCATAGCAACAGTATTTACACAAACTCTCCTTAAAACCGTCTCTACAACAATTCTCCTAACTTCTTTTACCCAATGATAACGTCTCCTTTCTCCGAGATGCAGTTTTCTCTGGGTTTATTTTTGGACGTTGTGGGTTTCTGGCGTCACAAACAAGAAAAGGTGCCAAGTTCCTTTTCGATTGGGATGATTCACGAAAGCAACGCAGGCTAATCTAATGATATTCAACGGAAACTGACGGAAAGTTCAGCCTAAAACAGAACATCCGTCAATGCCGTATCAATGGCTGCAACTATTTTGGTCATCAGTATTTTTCCCGATTAATAGAGTAGTTGTTTAAGAGATTTTTTATGAAATATTGCAAAAAATATTGTTGAAGCAAGCATGTTTTTTCTTGGTTTGATTTTGTTCATCAAGAAAAATTATCTGCCAATAGAAAGTTGTTCTTTCTTGATTTAAGTAACAAAAAAATCCACTTATTTCACAAAGACCACACTATTTCTATTGCTTTGATTGGAGAGAACCACAGGCAAAGGTTAAACGAGCTTGCCTGGGATCGATAGTCCTAACTTTGGCAAATTTCAAAGAGTGAAACTGGTCACCTTTCTTCCTGGTTGCGTTTCAGATCAACTCCACAACGTATTGTCCAATCAGATTATTTTGTTGTGTAACACAAAGGAGCTGATTGGTCGTCTGTAGTAGAAAGTCTTCAAAGTAGTCATCTGGACAGCGTTTCCGAAGATCAAGACGTTTCGACTCTCATCCGAAAGTCATTTTCAGTCTGATTGAAAATGACTTTCTCATGAGAATCAAAACGTGATGATTCGAACAAATGAACTGGACTACGCTCATTGGTAAAACAAATTCCCATTATGAGAAGCACATTTCTGTAAAATATAGGTAGTTTTATTTAGATTTTTGTCCATTTATTAAGGCACTGGTGCAGACACATGCTCTATAGCGAAGTCAATATAAAAGACTAATATGAAGAACAACACGTCTTAAAATCATGCCCACCCAATTCTATCGCCAATCATTCCTGTCTGTCAATCCTACATCAGCAGAATTAAGACTTTTAAGGCCTGTAACAGGTTTAAAGGGATATGACTGGTCTCTACAAATTTCCAATTTTGATTTAATTTAGTAGATTAACACTAGTTGTAAATATAAATGTTAGTTTCACATGAATCAAGACAAGTTTGTGAAGAAAAGTTTGAAAATATGTTGAAAAAACAGGAAGTAGAGCAGAGCTCTAAACTGATGACATCACAATAGGGAGACAAGGAATTTTACATTTTCTCACAATGAACATATTTTAATGACTTTATAAACATAAATTTAACAAATTGTTATGTATTTTAATGTCTCAAGAAGTTTAAACTTGGCAACCATGTCAGAAATTGGGCCAAGACTTTTCTAAGCAACTCCCTAGCGTGATGTCATCATCTTTGAACAGGAAGTCAATGTTTAACCCTAAAAAATGGCTAAACTGGGATAAACTTTGCAAAATGTTTAGTGAAATCTTGAATGTAATGGTCTTGACTTTGCTTTAGTGAAATGAGTAGTTCAACCTGTCACAGGCACTTTAAGCTCACCAGTGAAAATTGCATAATATAAGGCGTTTTCTCTCATGAAAGTAGTGAGAACTAAGTGCCCACATTCCCTTAGCCCCTGTCTAGTCAGAGGAACTACCCTGTCCTCATGTTTGTGTTCACACAACCGGCAGACCTGATCCGTCCGAAAGTGTGATTAGAACATGCACACATTGAAAATAATAATGTAAAAAGCTTGTTTTTAATCTAAACGTTTTTTATCCATGAATTATTTAACTGTTTATGAACAAATAACGATAAGTTTTGTTTAAGAAATCGCCAAAAATTATATTTTTTTCGAGGCACGTAAGGTCACGTGTGATGATGCTTTCAAGGTTTAAACGGAAAGATTAAACTCTTGTATTACACTAGATAAACTGCTAAAAGGCAAATAACCGCTGTGGGTCATGAATACAGGGCTTGTGGATGACGATAGTATTATGTGTTTAAAAAGAAGAACAAAAAACAGCCCTTCATTTACGTTCTATTAAGAAAAAAAGGAACTTCCGGGCGGATCGGGTCTTCCGGGACGAAAAGGGCCGCGACACACTCATCAACAGTTTGTGAAAGTGGGGCTAAGTAGCTTTAACATTAGCATTTGTATAATCCTGAACATTTAAAAGGGTCATTAGGTTGCCTTAGGAAAACACAAGTTGTTTTTTCCCTTACACTTAACTATGATGTACAAACGCTTGAAATTAACAATAAAAAACAATTATTCAGTGTTATTCCTAAAAATGTACACATCGTTTATCACAGGATATTGTCCAAAGTTCGATCCGTCTTTTCTTCCAGCCTCCGTTGCTTCGTCTCACTTTGTTTTTGTCGTTTATTTCAAGCTACTCCGATACTAAAACGCAGACTTTCTTAATCATGTCTTCTTCATCGTGCCCTTTCTACGAACGAACTCTCGTCATAAAGTCGTCGAAAAATATCTATATATATCCAAAATAAAGTCCATGGTTTCCAGAGACATGTCGTGGTTTGTGACACTTCACCAGATCCAATAAGCAGAAGGGATATGTTATAAACTTTTGTGAATTAAATGATGTATACTTATAACAATATGCTGTATAAACATAATAAACACATTTTTCAGACTTTGAGCTGTGTTGAAGCATCTTAAATTACGGTTTATAAATGAGTTTGGTAATGCTATTGGACAATAGTTTAAAACAGGGTTCAAACAGTTATAAAATACTAGACATTTATGGTACATTAAAAGCAAATTCCTAGTTCCTGGAAACGTTTTGGAATTGTGTTGGTTTTGGAAATGTTCTGGACAATTTAAAAATATTTTGGTTAGAAAAGGGGAACAATTTCTAATCCAGTAATGCTATACTTTTAGACCAGGGCTATTCAAATAGCGGCCCGCGAAGCAGTATGATGTGGCCCACCTTGGTAAAATGGGCCGTGGTCTGGGCCACATTGTAAAGAAGCCAGGGAAACACTCTGTATCTGATTTACAGTGAACAGGGGTGGATACAGCAACATAAGGCTTTGAAATAAAGACTGGCCCATCATAATAAAGTGGGCCGGGGACTGGGCCACTTTTCATAGTTAGATCTGGTTTTCAGTCGCCTGCAGTATTTTTAAATCAACTTCATCAGCTAAAATGTCACTGATATTTGTTTTGTTCAGTTTTGTTCTGGTTCACAAATTGTTCTAGTCTTGTTCCAAATTGAGGTTCACCCTGAAGTAGCACAAATGTAGACCTAGAGTCATAGAGTTGGATTAACCGTAGGTTTAGCCTCGTCCTTTATCTGTTGTTCTGGTTTGCTCACGTTCTAGTTTTCATTTATCTCTGCTAGTGTAAGCCTGTTATATGACAGAGCAATTTAGACTTATTTTCAATTTACTAAACATAAGTTCTTGGTGCAGTTTTGTTATTCGGCCCATAGACCATAGTTCTCTGTCCGCTGTAAAATATAATTAAATAGAACTGCTGTAGAGCAATAAAAACAGATGCAGCATTAGTTATTATCACTATAGAAACAACTCTGGTCTTGGGCACAAAAACTGCGATGTGTTGTACAACTGCCCGGTCCACGATAAAATCTGGCCCTCTGAAAATAAAGCCCTGTTTTAGACCATACTACAGCAGAGTAGTAAGTTTCTCCTAGTCTGAAAATGAAAAAGATACAAAATATGAGAAATTAGTTTGTGCATATACACAGTTTTTGACGCAGAAACGCTTTTCCGATGCGAACGAGGCTTTCTGATTCTTTCAGGCAGGACGAGGTTTCTGCGTCGAGGCGTCGTCCACATCTGGAGACAAACGTGAGTTTGCACCCAGCATGATGAGTTTTGTGCATTCGCAAAACCCCCCTGCACAGAACGTGTGCAGTGAATGTTTTCAGAAGAAAAACTCCATTTACATTTCAGTGTATATATTTAGTAAATGTGTCGAACTGGAGCAAATATGATGCAAGGGTGCTGGCAATTCTTTTCTAGTAAAAATGCAGTTACAAAGAAGTGGCTAAAAGTGGAACCATCATCCGTAGAGAACTGGATTAACGTTGTCCATAAAATATACAGTGCCTTGCAAAAATATTCAACCCCCTTTTCTCTTATTATGACCACAAAAATCAAACATATTTCACTGAAACTTTGTGTGAAAGACCAACACTAAGTTGCACACAATTGTGAAGTGGAAGGACAGTCATACTGATCATTTACAAATTAAAACCTGAAAAGTAGGCGTGCAAAATTATTCAACCCCTCTGAGTCAATATTTTGTGAAACTGCCTTTTGCTGCAATTGACTCTGTGCACAAGAGTTTTTTTTTTTTTTTCAAAAATGCTAACATCTTGCCGGCAGGTTCGTTTCCTGTTTAGTTCATTCCTATGAGGTTTTCACTACCTCAGCCTAAAATGAAAAATGACTAAAGATTAGGCAGTGAACAGTGAGCAGTTGGTGATTTTCTCTGAAAACATGTTAAATACTTTACAAAAGAAGAGAATATTCCACCAAAGGACCCAAGTGTTTGTCAATGCTAACGCTAAAGTCTGACAATTTGAAAGTAAACAGCTTCAATGCACAGAGTCTATTACAGCTCCAAGTCTCTTTGGGTATGTTTCTACCAGCTTTACACATCCTGAGACTGACATTTTTGCCCATTCTGGAGCTGTAATTGCAGCAAAAGGCGGTTCCACAAAATATTGACTCAGAGGGGTTGGATAATATTGCACGCCTACTTTTCAAGTTTTAATTTGTAAAATAAATAAAAATAGATCATGTATGACTGTCCTTCCACTTCACAATTGTGTGCAACTTAGTGTTGGTCTTTCACACAAAGTTTCAGTGAAATATGTTTGATTTTTGTGGTCATAATAAGAGAAAATGTAGAAAAGTTCAAGGGGGTTGAATACTTTTGCAAGGAACTGTATTATGCCATGGAAAAACTTTCATTCGCCCTCAGGATCCAAAGTAGGGATGCACCGATCCAATACTGGGATCGGATATCGGCTCAATGATGTTGGTTCAGCCGATATTATAGTTATAATTTATTGGCTGGTGTTGAAGCAGAATGTCTCATATTATTGAACATTTTATCCAGATTAAGTTGTTAAATTGTGGACTGAAAACTGAAAAAGCTGGATCGGTGCATCCCTAATCCAAAGTGACACCTTTTATGAGCAATGGTCAAAATGGACTGAGTGTGACAAACCAGTGACAGCTGACTTTAGGTAAAAAGTAGATTTTTGATTTTTATTTTTACGGTACTCTTCCCACATGTTTGTATTATATTTGAAAATGTTTAAAAAGAAAATGCAGCTGAAATAAAAAAAACAAAATTCACAAGAGACTTTAAAATAATACACCTTAACTAAGTCTGTTACTGTACTATTTTCATCCACAACGATCCAGAACAATTGAGACAAACCACAATAGACATAAAAAATAAAAGTAATTCAGATTTAATGACTTGAGTAAAAAATACAGATCAATGTTAACACTTAAAAATACACAGAAGTTTCCAGTAAAAATTATCGAGAGCAAATTGTATAATTATGGTTAAAATGTAAACGCATTTAAAGAACAGATTTGACCAAATGCAAATCTCCGACGTGAGCTTGTGGTTCTGGAGATTCTGGACGATTTGGACTTTAAAATAATAAATCCTCTTTATAAAACAGTCCATAAAAACATGTCCTTCAGTCTCTTTTTCCAGTCTCTTTTTCCCAGTCATCACCGGCCCTGGAACTCCATGCGTGCCTTTTTGTTTGTAAACTGCGCGAAATATAAATGTTATCCAATCACATGTCTGTCAGATTCAATAAATAGTAGGAATTTCAGACAAACATGTTAGATTATATCAGACAGGTACGTTAAAGTAGAATATACGTATATAAAATTAAGATTAAAGTCAGTGTTTCATATTAATATAAGTGTCTATGGTGACTCTTCATCGTCTAAAACAAACTGGATTGTGCACTGACCTCGGCCTGCAATTAACCATTATTATAGTTTTCATTTAGTTGGGCCATTGTTGGACTTTTTTTTAAATCTGGACCACCTTTGTGTCTGAAAAAGAGATTATATTTATTCCTTTGATTAATTTATTAGATGCTTTAAATGCAGACGTCACTTGAATACAAGTTTTTGGATAATAGTAGTGTAGTCAAGACCACACTAATCGAGACCAAGACGAAACCAAGACCGGGACTTTTAAAAGTCGAGACCGAGCCGAGATCGAGCCGAGATCAAGACCTCAGTCCCTTGAGACCAAATTGAGACCGTCTTTGTAATGTTCTACTTTTTCAGCGTCTAAATGTTCTTATTGTGCAGAGCTTATTACTGCTCTGGGGCCATAAACTCCGGCTGCACGTTTAGCAGAACTAGTGATGGGTGACGCGTCAACACGTGTGGAGCAGTGGAAGTGGCGCGGGTGCCGAGCCGTGTCAACATGTGTGTAGCTCTAAGAAATGTCACTTGAACAACACATCTACAGTGTTATGTGTGTCACATGGTGTTAGCGCCGGAGCGAGCGTTTCTGACGTCCTCATTTGATTTCAAACTGCAAAGCTGAGCATGACTGTGCCTGCACTGTGAGGCCAAAATATGACTATTTGTTTAAATGTGTCATAACTCTGTGGCTTGACAGAGCCTTAAGCAACTAAATCATTGATCACAAGCAAATATTTAACAGCAACAGGCTGAAAGTTGTATTATTTTTGCCCACAAATTGAGCACATTAATTGATTCATTCGCACCTGGATTGCGTCATCACACGTGAGGCTTAACTGGATGGGCGGGTGTTATGCTGTGCAAAAGGTCCCAGGATTGAAACTGTCAGTGACCTACAATTTTTTTCTTTTTTTTTTCTCTTATTTTTATTTTTGAATGTAGTGGCAAAGAATTTGCGAGTTTATGTGCTTAAAGTGAAACGTTTGTGTATGCAAAGTAAATAAGAAGGCATCTAGTTTAAGTAACGTCTCATCAGCTGTAAACTTAACAGCACGTCACTGATTGAGCCTGGTGTTTTACCTTGACTGCAGTGCATTTATTAAAGCTCTTGATGGCGCTATAGAGTGTGTCCACACTGTGTTGGCGCACTGGAAATGTTAAGTTTGGGAAATGGGTTACACACATGTTGACGCGTTGTCTACCCATCACTAAGCAGAGCAAAGAGCTAATGAAATATGGTCTCGATGTCAGACACCGAGTCCAAGCAACCTTGAGACCAAGACTAACTATTTACAAAAATCATTGGCAGACATAGGCGTCGATCCCATGGCTGCCCCAAGCCCCAAAGACGCAGGCGAATTTTTCCTACTTCCATTACCAGGCTTTTCTAAATGTCTGAGTGCACGCGTTTATTTGGTCATACAGCGTCTTTCACACTCTTCTCTCACTCTCTCAGAGGTGCTACGTATATTGTTTTGAGCACCCACCCAAAAAAACATAAATCTGCACCTATGTTGGCAGACTTGAGATCTACAAAAGAAAGCTTTTGTTACCTGTTGCTTCTTCATGATCTCGTCTCTGGTTTTGAAAACAGGAGCGTCTTCCACCTCGATTCCTTCTGCCATTTCCTTCACTCGCTCCAGAAGCTCCTCGCTGTATCTACAACAGAAAAAAACACCTTTTATTATTAAACCACCAGGCTTTCTGCAGGTATGAAGAGATCAAATATAAGACCTTTTCAAGACCACAAAACATAAGACCGATTTGCAGGTCGTGAATTGTAGTTTTTCAAAATGCTGCTTCTTTTCCAGTGGCTTCTTTAGATTAAATTTTATATTTTACAACAATTAAGAAAAATATAATGAATTCACAAAAACGAACGCAATTTATACAGCAATCGAGCGTTCCGTCTGTTCCATCAACCATAAAACAGAGGAAGAAATACACAAATTGAACGATATTAATGAGAAATCTGACAAAGAATTGCTTAATTAAAAAATGTAAAACCTATGCAAACAATTTCAGACTACAATGGTAATTTAGACTGATTATGGACTTAATATTAAGCTTTGTATTTAAAAAAATACCAAAGAAACACTGTTGGTCGCTTGTTTCGCTGTTAGAGAGAAAAATAGTATCTCACAGACAAAACTCCAGCTGTTTTATGAAGAGGAAGAAAGGCGAGATGATAAGAAAAAAGTATATACCCACATCTTTACAGGGGTGTCGGACTAGGGGGGTAAATGGTGCTAGTTTCCCCGGGGCCCAGGGCAGGAAAGGGCCCCCAAAAGCAGTTTTGCTTGTGTGATAGATTATTCCTCTAAATGTGATTATTTGTGATATCAGAGAGCTCCGTCACTCCTTTAAAACGCAGCAAATGGACTATGACCAAAGAAAACTGCTGAACAAAGAAAGATATCAACTGATCAAATTATAATATAATCTGTAGTTAGTATTTTATAACAAGAGTTTGAAGATTTCAGTGAACAATCAGCCAGGGTTGACACAAAATTATCACTTTAATAAATATGCAAAATTCACCAGGTCGAATATAGTCAATATATTACAATTTCTCAATCCAGCAATATTATTATATATTATCATTATTCATATTAATTTAGACAAGTTTATTGACCCTATTTTCCCGCTACTTTCTAGGACGTGCACTTCCTGTTTGCTGCATTTAGCCTGTAGATTTCAGTCGATGTGTTTATTTTAACTGTCATTATATTAATTAAATTGCCCACAAGACAGACAAACAAACATGTTGCGACCTTAACAGAGCTAAACAGGAATGCACTTCCAGCCAAGTGGGCGGGACAAAATAGGGTCAATAGA
This sequence comes from Mugilogobius chulae, assembly GCA_038363315.1. Taxonomy (NCBI): domain Eukaryota; kingdom Metazoa; phylum Chordata; class Actinopteri; order Gobiiformes; family Gobiidae; genus Mugilogobius; species Mugilogobius chulae. The sequence goes on along the minus strand of CM076399.1, from coordinate 21,335,917 downwards.
CATACATGGTGCATTTATTTTCACCTTTATGCAAGTGAAGGCATATATATATATTTTCCAAGTTATGTGTGGAATGTAGAAACTAAAGAATTATAGATGCAAATTCTAAAAGGAAATAAACCCCAAATGGATAGAAAAATGTAGGAGCGAACTAAATAATTAAAACGCAAGAAATTGTGTTAGGGGCCCATCAACAAAGTTTGTACATGGGGCCCACAATTTGATGCTACGCCCCTGGTCTTTTATGAACCGATTAACTGTAATTTTTAGCTTTCTTTCATCTATTAGCGCGACTTACCAACATTCCGATTATAAACAAGTCAATAATAAAAGCTATTTTCTTGGTAAAACGCTGCCTAACACTCTAATAAACAGTTTAATCTCAGTTTTAAGCTCGTATTTGCGGTAAAACGCTGCTTGACCCACCGACAGCCCATGAACACGTTGTTGGCCCACACCATAGAGAGCGACAGCAGCTGGTCTCGCTGGGCCGGGCTGAAGTGGCTCTGGTTCCGCAGGATGAACTCTCTGCGGGCCGTCCAGTGCTTGTCGCTCTCCCAGTATCCGCGGAAAGTCTCCACCTCCTCCGCCACGGCCCGGTTCTGCTGGATGAAGTCCTCCACGTCCAGCGCAGACATGTTCGCGTCTCCTCCAAGCGAAGCTACAGCAAAACAAAGGGACTTCCGGGTTCTTCTTCTTCTTAGCGGTGGGTTTCCGGTTCCGTCGGTGCAACGCTGCCCTCCACTGGCTGAGTATTAGTATTTATTATATTTTTTTATTTGTTTTATTTCTATGCAGGTGATACTCTGCTTTTTGTCTTTATATCAAAGTATTTTGTAGTTTTTTTTGTAATATTTGTACTTTACTTGAGTTTTACAAAATATGGCGACTTTTTACTTTGACTTCTTACATTTTCTCAAGAAATATCTGTATTTTTATTTTTTTTACTTTTGTGAGTTACTTTATCAGCTCAGAGTCAGTTGTTTTCCGTGTAAATACCAGCTCAGACCTACTGTGTTGTCATGCATCAGAAGTTTCATAATTTCTAACATATTTATTCCATGATAAAAGTCTGATGAATTATAATTAATTTACTGTAAAGACCATCTCTCACTCTACAACTTTACAAACTAACTTTGCACACTGGAAAAAACTGATTCCTAGATTGGCTAAATGTCTTAAAAGCTGGATTTTAATCTTGATTTTTAACATTATAATGTTTTTACTTGATGGACCTAGATTATATCACCTTTTTTTTATATGTTTTTGTCTTGTTTCAATACATTAGTTCTTCATTCAAGCCTAATTATTTGCTAATGACGTAAGACATTTTTACTCATCTCAGCGCCAGTCACTTTTTACACAAGTAACTGTACTTTTACTTGAGTAGTGAATATTAGTACTTTTGTCATCTCTGAATGATCGAACACATCTGGTATTTTTGATTTTATGAACTGTCAGTGTTTAATCTGAGTCTTTAGCGCCTCCTGTTGGGAACATGTGGCATTTTCACCTGACGCAGCGTCAGCAATGACTCATGAAAGAGAGAAGAGAGAGGGAGCGAGAGAGAGGGAGGGAGAGAGAGGGAGCGAGAGAGAGCGAGGGAGAGAGAGGAGGGAGAGAGAGGGAGGAGAGAGAAGAGAGAGAGGGAGGGAGAGAGAGCGAGGGAGAGAGAGAGAGAGAAGGAGAGGGAGGGAGGGAGGGAGAGAGAGAGAAGAGAGAGAAGAGAGAGAAGAGAGGAGGAGAGAAAAGAGAGAGAGAGGGAGAGAGAGAGAGACAGGGGAGAGAAAGAGAGAAGAGAGGGGGGTATTGAGATTGAGAAAGTGAAAGAGAGAGGGGGGAAAGAGAGAGAAAGAGAGAGAGACAGAGAGGGTAGAGAGAGACAGAGAGAGAGAGAAAAGGGAGAGAGAGGAAAAGAAGAAAAGAGAGATGGAGAGAGAAAAAAATTGAGATTGAGAGAAAGAGAAGTTTTGTCAGTTAAACTCATCGAGTGGCCTCTCTCCTGATTTTTCTCTTCTCTCTCTCTCTACCTACTTTCTCTCTTTCTTTTCTCCCATCATGCTCCATTTTTTCTCTTGATCTCCCTCTCTCTCTTTCTCTCCTCCTCCTCTCCCTCTCTCTTCCTTGCTCTTTCCTCTTCCTTTCTCTCTCCCTCTCTTTATCTTCTTTTTCTTCTCT
>CM076399.1:21276187-21325101 GCA_038363315.1 Mugilogobius chulae | reverse complement strand
AGGAAAAAGCAAAGTGAAGGAGGAGAGAGGAAGGAAGGAAAGGAAGAGGAGGAGAGGAGAAGCAAGTGAAGAAGAGAGAGGGAAAGCGAGGAAAGGAAGGAGGAGAGGAAGAAGCAAAGTGAAAGAGGAGAGAGGAGGACGGAAAGGAGGAGGAGAGGAAGAAAGCAAAGTGAAGGAGGAGAGAGGAACGGAGGGGAAAGGAAAGAAGGAGAGGAAGAAGAAAGTGAAGGAGCGAGGAAGGAGGGGGAAGAGGTGAGCGAGAAGCAAGTAGAAGAGGAGCCAGAGGAAGGAGAGGGAAAGGAAGAGGAGAGGAATGGGAAGCAAAGTGAAGGAGGGAGAGAAGGAGGGAAGGAAGGCGGAGAGGAAGAGTAAAGGTGAAAGAAGGAGAAGAGAAGGGAAGGAAAGAAGGAGGAGAGGAAGAAGCAAAGTGAAGGACGGAGAGAGGAAGGAAGGAAGGAAGGAGGAGAGGAAGAAGCAAGTGAGGAGGAGGAGAGAGGGAAGGAAGGAGGAAGGAGGAGAGAGAAGAGCAAGTGAAGGAGGAGAGAGGAAGTGAGAGTGAGGAAAGGAAGGAGGAGATGGAAGACAGCAAGTGTGAGGAGTAGAGGAAGAGGGAAGGAATGGAGGTAGAGAAGAAGCAAAGTTGGAAGGGAGGAGGGAGAGCGGGAAGGAAGGAAAGCCAGTGTGCGCAGATTGTCAAAAAGCGTAAGATAAGGACGTTTTGAAAGTCCAAAGGAGTTATAAAATAACACGAAGTTTGATTGAAGCCACGTGGTGATATTTTCTTTGGGTTTAACGGGTGAATCTTATAAGTGTACGTTATTCTTCCCGCGGAGAGAGTGTTCATGCGGGGCCGTGTCTCCGGTGACTCAGCGACAGCAGTGATTTAACCATCGATCACAGGATTCTCCACTTTAAATCTTTAAATATAGATTTTAGTGAAAGCGCGAAGGAGGTAATTTACTTTCCAACAGCTTCACACGTGATTCAGCGTCAGACGATCAATCAGGAGGAAGAAGAAGGTTATCTGAGCTGAGGAAAGGAGAGGGGGGGGGGGGGGGGGAGAGAGAGAGAGGAGGGGGGGGGGGGGGAGAGGAGAGGGGAGAGGGGGGGGGGGGGGGGGGAGGGGAGGGGGGGGGGGGGGGGGAGAGAGAGGAGAGAGGAGGGGGGGGGGGAGGAGAGAGAGAGGGGGGGAAGAGAGGAGAGAGGGGGGAGAGGAAGAGAGAGGGAGAGGGGGGGAGAGGGGTGGGAAGGAGAGAGAGAGAGGAAGGAGAGAGGAGAGAGAGAGAGAGGGGGAGGAGAGAGGAGAGAGAGAGAGGGGGGAGAGAGGAGAGAGAGAGAGAGGGGAGAGAGAGAAGAGGAGGAGAGAGAGGGGGGGAGGGAGAGAGAGAGAGGAGAGAAAAGAGGAAGTAAAGGGAAGGAAGAGAAGAGAAAGGGGAGAGAGGGGGGAAGGAGAGACAGAGAGGGAGAGAAGGAGAGAGGGGAGAGAGAGAGATTAGAGAGGGGGGAAGAGGGGGGGAGAGAGAGAAGAGAGGAGAGAGGGGGAGAGGAGAGGAGAGAGAGGAGGAGAGGGGGGAGGAAGAGAAGGAAAAGAGAGGAAGAGAGGAGAGAAAAGGAGAGGGGGGAGGGAGAGAGAGAGAGGGGAGGAGAGAGTAATAGAAAATAGAAGAAAAAGACGGGGAGAGGGAGGAAAAGGAAAAGAGAGAGGGAGGGGAGGGAGGAGGAGAGGAAGAGAAGGAGAGAGAGGAGGAGAGAGAGGAAGAGAAGGAGAGAGAGAGAGAGAGAGATAGAAGGGGGAAGAAGAGAAGAAAAGAGGGAGAAGAGAATGGAGGGAGGGAGAGAAGGAGAGAAAGTAAGAGAAAAGAGAAGAAAAAGAGAGGTAGAGGGAAGAAAATGAAAAGAGAGAGGGAGGGAAGAAGGAGGGGTGAGAGAAAGAGAGAGAGGAGGAAGAGAGAGAGGAAGGATGTGGGAGAGAAGGGGGAGAAGGGAGAGGAGAAAAGGAAAGAGAAGGGGAGGAGAGAGGGGGATGAAGGCGAGAGGAAGGTCTGGAAAAAGGAGAGAAGAGAAGGAAAAGAGAGGGGGAGGGAGGGGAGAGAAGGAGAGAAAAAGAGAGAAGAGAAGGAGAGAGTCGAAGGAGGAAGTGAGTGGAGAGAGAGACAAGGGGAGGAAGGAGTGAGAGAGAAAGAGAGAAGAGAAGAAAGCGGGTTAGAGAAGAGAAGGACAAGAGAGGGGGAAAAATGAGAGAAAGAAGAGAGAAGAAATAGAGGAGAAAGAGGAGAAGAGAGAAGATAGAGGAGGGAGTAAAGGAAGAGAGAGGAGAAGAACAAAAGAAGCAGAGAAAAAAGTAAGGGAAGGAGAAAGAAGAAAAAAGGGAGGGAGGAGAGAAAGTCATGAAGGAAATAAAAAGATGGAGAAGAGAGGAAAAAAGGGAGCGAGAGAGAGAAACAGAGGAGAAGGCAAAAGAAGAAGGATGGAAGAAAAGGTGCAAAAAGGGGATAAGGAGAAGAGAGGACGGAGGACGGGTGAAAGGAGAGAGAGGGGAGATGACGATAAGAGAGAGAGAGAGAGAGAGAGGTGGTAGGTGAGAATGGGTATTTCTGAACGCTCCATCTGAAGAACAATATAAGATTACTCAAACATGCTCGAATCAATTCAAATATAACTTTGAGTAAACTAATAATGAAGGAAGCCCATTATAACAACGATAAAAAATTAGAAAAGTGAATTTAATAATAGGTCCCCTTTAAAAAGTTAAATTTTACGGGAGGTTTTGGATGTAAACTTTCAGTAAAAACTGATTCTGATCCATCCCAGAATGGTTGTTTGTAAATAAGAGGGTTCACATTATATTTTTATCTTTAACACGGCACAGAGCTCGTGAGAGTGAGTTTTGTGTGACACTCAGTCATGTCCTCGTCTGAAACTCTCCTAAACCGTGACCGTGACACAGAGCGCGCAGCTGCAGTTCCTCCTGTGTCCAGAGCGCGGCGCACGGTGCCCGCTGTGCTGGAGTAGGAAGTGCAGCCTGCGGTACAGTGAATTGAAAGTACGCCATAAATATGGCGCCAAAAGAGTTTTCAAGCTGATGTTGTAGCTCGTCTCCAGCGTCCTCCGCGTTGTTCCCCAGAGGCGGGCGAGAGTCCCGGAGCAGAGCCGAGCCTGGAGCGTCCTGAGCGGCGTGAGCGCGGAGAGCAGCCCGGAGCAGCAGCAGCAGGACCGTGTTTGGATCTGAAGCGGGGACGTTGCGAAACTCGCTCATGTTCCTCTCTGACTCATCTTTGGGAATAAAGCATCCTTTTTTGTGCAGTTTGGAGGCGCGAGGACGCTGCAGCGCGCGCCGCCGGAGAGTCTGTGTTTTGGGCTTTTCTAAATGCGACACGCTTTTCCCTCCGCGCGCGTGAGGACCGCTGCGTGAGGCACACGGGGAGAGCGCTTCTTTCGGACTTCTCAGCCTGCGGATACTACAGCTGCTCAAACTCCTTCCCTCTTGGATCTTACTCTGTTGGATTTACCTCGGAGCCCGCGTTTGTGGTCCGCGCGCTGTCAGAGAGGCGCGGGTCCTGTCACAGCCCCGCAGGCAGGCACGAGCAGCTGAACTACCGCTCACCCCCCAAAACTACATGTCCCTGGCCGCCAATGAGCTCCTAGTCTCCGGAGCACATCGAAGCTGACTGCGACCAAGGTAAAAACACACCAGCAGCGCGCACCAGACCGAGGCTGAGAGCGGCGTGAGGCGGACATGTGCGCGCTCTGCTCCGGGGGGAACAGCGGGGCATGTGCCGAGCTGCAGCCGGGCCACGGTGCACGCAGGCGGGCAGGAGGAGCAGGGGGACCGGCCTACACTTGAACTAAAGAATTAGAACCCAAACTAGCCTACAACTAACGGAAGTGTCAATGCTCTCAGTGCAACTTTGAATTAAGAGTATAATTCTGCACTTTTGTGATTAATTTGACAACATTTCACATTTGTCTATAAGATACAATCCAATAATATTCACTATGCAGATGTTTGGTAATTAAAATAGATATTCTTTAATCTATTTTTGTTGCTCTAAACAATGAGCCTTTAGTGAATGAGTCCAGAAATAACCAGATGGAAAATGTGACAAAAAAAGTGCTTCGGCTGATCATCTGGACTCATGACATCATCTCTTTCTAGAAACTGAACGCAGCCTATCAAAGCGGCGCGTTTACAGAATCTCTCTCGCGCGCGCTACGTCGGAGTTTCTCAAACACGGTGCTGAATGATTCTGTGACGTGACGTGAGGTCCGGGGGCGTGTGACGCACTGGACACGAGCCCAGTCTGGGAGAAGAGAGAGAAGAGAGAGAGAGAGAGGGAGGAGAGAGAGAGAGGAAAGAGAGAGAGAAGGGAAGAGGAGGGGGGGGGGGAAAGAGGGGAGAGAGGGAGAGAGAGGGAGAGGGGGAGGAGAAGAGGAGAGGAGGAGGAGAGGAGAGGGGGAGGGGAAGAAGAGAGAGAGAGAGGGGAGGAGAGAGGAAGGAGGGAGAGAGAGAGGGGAGAGAGAGAGGAGAGAGGAGAGAAGAGAGGAGGAGAGAAAAGAGGAGGGAGAGAGGAAAGGAAGAGAAGAGAGAGGGAGAGAGGGGGAAGAGGAAGAAAGAGAGGGAGAAGGAAGGAGGAGAAGAGGAAGAGGAAGAGAGGGAGGGAGAGAGGAAGAGCAAGAGAGGGAGAGGAAGAGAAGAGAGAAAAGAGAGAAAGAAGAGGAGGAGAGAGGAGGGGGGGGAGACAGGGAGAAGAGGAGGAGGAGAGAGAGAGATGAAAGAGGAGGGAGAGAGAGAGAGGGAAGGAGGGAGAGGAGGAAGGAGGGAGAAGAGGGAGAAGGAGGGAGAGAGAGGAAGGAAGAGAGGAGGGAGGGGGAAAGAGCGGAGAGAGGAGAGGAGGGAGAGAACAAGAAAAGGAAGGAGAGAGAGGGAGGAGGGAGGGAAGGAAGGAGGAGGGAGAGGAAGAGGAGGGGAGAGAAGGAGAGAGGGGGGAGAGGTGGAGGGGTGAGAGGAGAGGAGGGAGGGAGAGAGGAGAAAGGGAGAGAAAGGGGGAGATGAGAAGGAGTGAGAGGAGAGAGAGGAAAAGAGAACAAGAGTAAGGGAGAGAGAGGAAGGAAGAGAGAGAGAGGAGAGAGAAGAAGAAAAGAAGAAGAAGAGGAAGGGAGAGGAGAAAGAAAAGGAAGGAGGAGAGAAAGAGAGAGAGAAAGAGGAGGAGAGAAAAGCACTGTCTTGCCAGAAGATTCACTCTGCTTCTGTTTGCTCTCAAAGTTAAATGGCTGATATTATTGACACTTTTTAAAAATCTCTGAAAATGTTTTCTTCTGGTTCTTTTCATTCACAAATCCTGCGTGTTTGAGCTGCGTTCAGATCATTTCATCACACATTTACAGCTACATCTGTGCACTGGTCTAATGTGAATATTGAGGGTTATTGCTTTAATCAGCTCCAACATTTGTGTAATGATATAACTGTGATTATCGAACTCGTGTACGGTGACAACATAAGCTTTTATAACTTTAAATCTTTTTTCTGTCGGGTCTCTTTTGTTCTCCACTATTTAAATATAGATCCACAAATTATTTAAAGTAGAAATATGGAAAGTATATGGTATATGATACTATTAGATTTAGAAAGAATACTTTAGTAATCGTATCATCGTTAACTGGTCTGTGTAGGTTCCAAACATGGAAAAGCCTCTGATTGAAACTCCATTTTAATACGAAGAAATAGACTAAACTCTTAATACTATATACGCCTCTGTGCACAGAACGTCAGTTGGCTTGTTTATATTCAAAACTAACTTCCGAGCATTTCCTTTTAGCGTTAGCACTGAGATACAAACACGTCCATCATCTGCTCCCACAACTACTGTTCATGTGTACTGTACTCTCTCTCTTCTTCTCCTCTCTCTCTCCCCTCGCTCTCCTCTCTCTCTCTTCTCACCTTCTCTTTTCTCTCTCTCTCCCCCTTGCTCTCCTTCTTCTCTCTCTCTCTCCCTCACTCTTCTTCTCTCTCTCTTCTCTCTCTCCCCCCACTCTTCTTCTTCTCTCTCTCTTTCTGCTTTCTCTTTTCTTCAACTCTCTTTTCCCCTCTCTCTCTCCCTCGCCCTCCTTCTTCTCTCTCTTTTTTCCCTTCTGTTTTCTCTCCTCTCTCCCTCTCTCTCACACTTGCCCTCCTTCTTTTTCCTTACTCTCTCTCCCTTTCTTTTCCCGCTCTCTACTATCTTTCTCTCCCCCTCGCTCTCCTTCTTCTCTCCCTCTTTCTCCTTTCTATTTTCCTCTCTCTCTCTCCCTTTCTTTTCTCCCTCTCCTTCTCTCTCTCTTTTTCTCCCTCTCTCTCACACTTGCTCTCCTCCTTCTTTTTCATTCTCTCTCTCCCTTTCTGTTTCTCTCTCTCTCCTTCATCTCTCTTTTCCCTCTCTCCTCTCCTCTCTCTCTTTTTCTCCCCCTTGCCCTCCTTCTTCTCTCCCTCTTCCTCCTTTCTGTTTTCTCTTTCCTCTTCTTCGTCTTTCTTTTTTCTCTCTCTTATTTTCTCCCCCTCGCTCTCCTTCTTCTCTCTCTTTCTCTTGATTTCTGTTTTCTCTTTCTCTTTTCCTCAACTCTCTTTTTCCCTTTCTCTCTCGCTCTCCTTCTTCGCTCTCTGTTTTTCTCCCCTTCTGCTTTCCCTCTCCCCCTCTCTCTCTCCTCCTTCTCTCTCCCTTTGTATGTTTTCTTTCTTTCTCTTTTCCCTCTCTCCCACTCTCCTTCTCTCTCTCTCTCACTCTCCCCCTCTCTCTCTTTCTCTCCCCTTCTGTTTTCTCTCTCTCTCTCCTCCGTCTTGCCTCCAGCCTTGTTTTTTTGCCCGGAGACAGTGGTTGTTTACAAAAGCAGAAATGGAGCGTGTCATCGGGAGGCGCGTTCTCTTCTCTCTTCTCCTCTCTCTCTCTCTTCTCTCTCTCTCTCCTCTCTCTCTCTCTCTCTTCAGACTCATCAGATCTCTGTCTCTGGACTCGGGCCAGTCTTAATCTCGTTACGTCACTGCAAAACTCCCACAAACCCAGAAGGATGAGGCCAAACAAATGAAAGCATGACACGCTTTTTCTTCTATTCAAACTATGCTCGTTAACAAAATTATTTAGGGCTGCAGCTAATCATTATTTTGGTAATCGCCGAGATAATGTGGACTAACCCTTGGACAAAATTTGGGGGTCGTGGAGGCAGCAGTCTGAGTAGGGACGCCCAGACTTCCCTGTCCACAACACCTCCTCCAGCTCTTCCGTCTAAATCCCCAGGACAGTCGAGAGACCTGGTCCCATGGCGTGTCCTGCTACCCCGGGGGTCTCAGTGGGACATGCCTGAACGAGCCCGATCTCACAAGAAAGCGTACATTTACCACCACATTACACAACATGTAAATTAAGTATGATTAGCACGAGTTCATGGCTGTTTTGTGTAATATAGTACGCGTCACAGTCCCAGTTTATGTCAATGGTGGTTGTTAAGACGTGTTCTTATTTATGAATATTAATGAAATCCTGATTCTAATCTTAACCTGCCCCAGCCCCAGACCTAAACTTACCCATTTCACCTGAAGAAAACGTCCCCACGTGGCTGCAACAAAAAAAAACTCGTGTTTTTTTAACGCTGTGAAATCTCGTGTCATTTTTACTCTTTTTCATATCGTGCTAAATGCACGGCGTAACATAAGTACTAAAAACAGCTGTGAACTCGTGCTCAAAATACGCTGTTTTTGTGTCGTGGTAAAAGTATGTCATTTAGTGAGACTGTGTTGCTGAAACACCTCCCCAAGGAGGAGTCGAGGAGGCATCCTAAACAGATGCCTGAGCCACCTGAGCAGGCTCCTCTCGATGTGGAGGAGCAGTGGCTCTACTCTGAGTTCCTCCTGTGTGACTGAGCACCTCACCCTATCTCTAAGGGAGCGCCCAGCCACTCTGCAGAGGAAACTCATTTTGACCGCTTGTATTTGCGATATTGTCCTTGTGAGACAATGTGAGAGTTGGAATGTACATTGACGACTGAGCGATTCAGAGCTTTGCCTTTCGACTCCTTCTTCACCACAGCGGTCCTATACACTGACCTCATCACTGCAGACGCTGCACTGATCCGCCTGTCAATCTCACGCTCCATTCTTCCCTCACTCGCTATATTTATCATTCACTTTTATAAAAGTCTATTCCTTTATTTTGCACTTGGTGTAGGAAAACATATTTTTACATCAAAAACACTAATTACTGTTCAATCTGAGCTCCTGGATGTTTGAACCTATAAAGACAAGTTAACAATTAATCGATTACTAAATTAGTTAACAATTATTTCAATAATATAAGTCAAACTCAGAGCATAAACTCATGCTGTGCTTTTGAAAGTGAGGCTTTGTAGAATTCATTCACAAGATTTATTTAAACTGTGATTATATCTAGAAAGACAAGCTAACACGCTAGCTTCATAGTAGCTAAACAGGAAGTTACCCAGATTTAGGAAAATATCTTTTCAATTATAAGTATTTTCTAGCAATGCAACTAAAGCATTGTTTATAATGATAAGCCCGCTCTTTATATGTAAGCCCGCCTCTTAATGAAAGCCGCTCTTAATGATAAGCCCGCCTCTTTATAGTGATAAGCCCCGCCTCTTTATATGATAGCCTTTACAATGATAAGCCCCGCCTCTTTATAGTGATAAGCCCCGCCTCTTTACTTGATAAGCCCCGCCTCTTTATTGTAAATGAATCTTTAGCAAGCAGCTGATTTTAACTTTCTTGTTTCTGTTGTTGGAAAGTAGCTACATGACATTTTGAACCTTACATGTTTGACCAGGAATATGAACTTTTATAGTAAATGGGGGGGGATAGGTGGCAGGTGTGAACATACTTTCTGAGCACTCGAGCATCAGCTGGGGGACAATACAAGATTACTCAAGCGTGCAGGAATCAATCCAAATACAACAGAGCGATGAGAGAAGACGATTACAAACTCGTTTAAATGTGTGTCTGATGGAGGGCTGAGGTTTTGTGGAAAGTTACACGGTGCATCTTTAAACTCCGGCCTAAAAAATTATCTTCAAACGTCAGACTTGTTCTTGTTTTGACAGTGTGGGCTGTGTGTTTCCTCTCCCATGTGCAGCCTGTGCGCGTGGCTCTGTGTGTGCCATCCCTGCCTCCTGATTGGTGGGAAAGGGGGGTAAGGACGACCATGTGACCAGGTGATTAGTGTTAGAGAGAGAGAGGGAGAGGGTGAGAGGAGGGAGAGAGAGAGGAGGGAGAGAGAGGGAGAGAAGAGGAGGGAGAGAGGGAGGGAGAGAGAGAGGAGGAGAGAGAGGGAGCGAGAGAGAGAGAGAAGAGGGAGGAGAGAGGGAGGGAGAGGAGGGAGAGAGAAAGAGGGAGAGAGAGGAGAGAGGGAGGGAGGAGAGGAGAGAGGGAGGGAGAGAGGAGAGAGAGGAGGGAGAGAGGGAGGAGAGAGAGGAGGGAGAGAGAGGGAGGAGAGAGGGAGAGAAGAGGGAGGGAGAGAGAGAGGAGGAGAGGAGGGAGAGAGAGAGGAGAGAAGAGGGAGGGAGAGAGAGAGAGGAGGGAGAGGAGGGAGAGAGAGGGAGGGAGAGAGAGAGGGAGAGGAGGGAGAGGGAGAGAGAGAGGGAGAGAAGAGGGAGGGAGAGAGAGGAGAGGAGAGAGAGGGAGGGAGGGAGAGAGAGGGAGGGAGGAGGGAGAGAGGGAGAGAAGAGAGAGGGAGAGGAGAGAAAGAGAGAGAGAAGAGGAAGAGAGAGGGAGGAGGAGAGAGACAGGGAAGAGGGAGAGAGGAGGGAGAGAAGAGGGAGGGAGAGAGAGAAGAGAGGGAGAGAGGAGAGAGTGAAGAGAGATAGAGAGGAGAGAGAGAGAAGAGGGAGAGAGGAGAGGGAGGGAGGAGGGAGAGAGTGAAGAGAGAGAGAAGAGAGAAAGAGAGGAGGAAGATAGAGAAGGAAGAGAGAGGAGAGAGAGAACAGGGAGAGAGAGAGGAAGGAGGGCCGTGGTGATGTCACTGCAGGAAGAGGACACGACACACATGTACCAGAAAAAGAACAGGCAAGAACATAGTGTTTTGTACTGGAAAGAGAGAGGGAGGAGAGGAGAGAAAGAGAAAATAGGGAGAAAGAGAGGAAAAGGGAGCTAAAGAGAAGAGAGAGAGGGAGGGAGAGAGGAAAGAAAAGAGAAGACAGGGAGGGAAAGAGAACGGGAGGGAGGGAGAGTGAGAAAAAAGGAGAGAGAGGGGAGAAAGAGAGGGTGAGATGAAGGGAGAGGGGGGAGAAGGAAGGGAGAAAGGGAGGCAAACAAAAAGATGGGGAGAAAGAGAGAGGGAAGGGGGTGGGGAGAGGGAAAAGAAGAAAGGGAGGAAAGAGAGGGAGAGAAGAGAGGAGAGATTGAGAGAAGAAAAGGATGCATGGAGAGAGAGAGAAGGAAAGAAAAAAGGAAAGAAGGGAGAGAGAATGAGGAAGAGACAGAAGGAAAGCGAGAAATAGGTAAAGAGAGAGAGGGAAAGAGGGAGAGAGAAAAGATCGAGAGACAGGGGAAAGAGAGAAAGGGAGAGAGAGACAAGGGTAAAGAGAGAGAGAAAAGAGGGAGAGAGGGGAGGAAGAGGGAGGAAAAGACAGAAAGAGGGAGAAGAGAGAGAGGGGAAATAGAGAGGGGGAAGAGGGAAAAGAGAGAGAAAGAGAAAAGAGGGAGGGAAAGACAGAAAGAGAGAGAGGGGGAAAGAGAAGGAGAAGAAAGAGAGAGGGAAAGAGGAGAGAGGGGAGAGAAGAAAGAGGGGGAGAAGGAAAGAGAGAAGTGTTAAGAGAGAGATTGGGTCTGTTTTCTTCACCTGTGAGTTGTTTTTTCGGAGCAGTTTCTTCGTGTCTCGTGCAGAAAACCCCTCACAGTTTTTTTTTTCTGACGGGTGTTTGCTGACTCTTCTCTCTCTCTCTCCATCTGTCATCTGTCCATCACCGCTCCTCCTCTTCTGCTCCACACTCGACACGCACACTTCTACAGACGGAGACGACAAGCAGCAATATGCCGCAGATTTACTCAAACGTTTTGCTTTTTTAACTCTTATTTCTATGATATGTGTCTCATGCAGGCTGGATAAATGAATGTAGGCTCAACATAAATGTGCTAAACGTGAGTTCCAGTATATTGCTCGAAGTTTACTTATCAAACGAACAGGAAATGTTGCCAATAAATCACAATGAAAAAGGATTTTAACTGCCTTAAAATGAGACCGTCAATGGAACAAGCAGAATTAAAAATGGGTCATTCTCTTAAAGTGGGACCATTTTGCCCATTGGTTATTTGACAGGTTTTCATTAAGTAAATAATAATAATTTTGTTTTAATTTTTTATGTAATATATACTACTAATGTGCCTCTAAAAGATTAAAAAAAAATTGCAGCCCAAGATCAGATGGAACTTTTTTTTTACAACCAGTTTTTCAAAAAGATATCTTAAATCATGACCAAAAGTGTGACATTCTTATCCAGCAATAAACATGATGTAATTTCCTCACGTAAACTCGATAAAATACTGCATTGAAACACAATAAAATGAAGAATAACTTTGGAAAATATGTTTGCATTTCGTTTTTCTACTTTTGTATTGAGTTTGCGAAAATTACAGGCCGAATTCCTGGGTATCCGAATGTAACTGTTACACACGGAACTGATCAGTTTTATCAGCAAGTGAAGACTTTTCAACGCTCATGAACCTTGCAGCGGATAAACGCCACTAATGTGTGTATTCAGAGAGAATATCTCAAAAATCAACATTTTATTTAGTATATAGCAACTCTCTCAGATAAAACATGTGGTCCAGTTGGTGTCCAGTTGGTGTCCAGTTGGTGTCCAGTTGGTGTCCAGTTGGTGTCCATGCTACATGTGGAATTATGCTGCATTGAGAGCAATGGACCTTTCGCCGAGCCCCGCCCCAAAACGGCTATTGTCCAATCAAACATCGTAGCAACCGTTGCTATGTAAATAGTGTCCGTCAAATCTTGAGCTCCAAACAAGATGGTGAAGCGATGCGCCTACGGTTTATGTGAACCGGACCGCAGATACCACGAAATATTGACCGGAGGAGTTGTGTTCTTTCTATTTCCAAAACCAAAAACAACTGGAGCAGTGCCTACAATGGATTAAACAGTACGGCGGCTCCTCTATCAGCTAAATATATCGAACAAATGTCTGCTTAAAGGTAAAACTAATGTTTAACTATAGCTATGAACTTACTGTGTTGTTAGATCTAGAGGCAAGAACACAAACTTAAAGTTACCATGACGAGGATATAACTGCAGAAGTTACGCTCTAAGCTGCTACGTTTAGCGAGCCCTTTAGCTTTAGCCAACACTGGTAGCTTTAGCTCGCTAACATAGCCACGTAAATGAACAATATTCTTGCAATAAAGAAAAAATAGACCTTAACACATGAAAGCGAACTTACCCGGCAGTGCAAGAGCAGGACAAGGCTGTACTTGTTGTATTTGAGGTAACGTTAAAGATCATGGGTTTCTCTGATTTAGCTTGAGACCAGTAGCATTAGCCTCCATAGAAGTTATGTCCCCTCTGTTGTGTTTTTTTTAATGTTTTGAATAAAATCCTCCGCTGCATAATGAACCCCTTTTGCCTCGATCTAGAGGAGATCGCGGAAAAATTGCTTTAAAAAAAGTCACTAAAGCGAACAGGTGTACTTCTTTCTGTCATTGAAGTCTATGGCACGCTGTCACATTTGACGGACGTAGCAACAGTAACTAAGGGGGGCGGGGCTCGGCGAAAGGTCAATTGAAATTTAAATTGAAATGGCTATATTGGAAAAAATGGTTCTGCATCTTTCTTGACCATTATTGATCCTGTCAGTACACTTCTCAAAGATGGAAATTAACCTAAAAATAAAACAATTGCTTTATAGTCCCATTTCAGAGAATGACCCAAATGTGAATAAAAAAGCCATCACAAAATACAAACAAAATATACTGTTCCATTGGCAGATCTATGTGAGACAGTAAAAACAAATGTTACTTTTTCACTTTAAAACTCACAGTTGTAGGTGCAGCCATCTCTTCCCTCCCACTTTGAATAACTTTCTACTTTACATAATAAACTTGCCTTGTCTTTTTGAAAGTTCATAGCATGACTTACTTAATTGTTTGTTGCATTTATTTTACTGACGATAAATATATTTTCCATGTCTTGAAGCGACATTATATAAAACTCAATATATTGCCCAGCTCTACTGTGATTTTTCTGGAAGCAACAATAGAAAGTAATGACTTTGTTTAAAGCGAACCCTGGATATAATCACATGTTTACCCTAAAACACTTATAATATCATCACTTATATAAATACAGGACAAATACCTTGGAAGTATTTGTAGTTTTATTAAAATAGTGTTTTAAAGAAATACATGGAGGCTGCCATTTTGCTGCGGTTATGACATAAAATAGTGTTGTCAGGTAACAGGCAGTAGCAGGTAACTAGCAACATGAATTCCTGGGTTAAACCTTGTCAGTTTGAGCCAAATACAGAACGATTATGTGGAATCTAGTAAAACTGAAGATAATCAAGAGGAAGAGGCAAGAACTGGACACTGTCAGTGGTGTTTTGTTTCAACTGTTCACAGATGAAATGTGGGAGTAACCATGGAAACACTATTTTATGTCATCAACCAAAATGGCGGCTCCCAGTGGCTTGAAAACAACATAAACAATGACAATTTTATAAAATAGTAAGCAGTTATATATTTGTTTGTATTTTATTTTAATAAGCATGACCAGTACTAGTGTTTTAGATATATTTGTCTTCATATCCTGAGTTTCCTTTAAGGATCCTCTTCAAAGCTCTGAACAGATTGTAAACTAAGTGTAAAATATGATTTTAATCGATTGTAATCGAAGTCGTCAAAGACTGCTGCTTTTTAATACAAGCTCATGATATTTTAAAATATTTTAAAGCATCTTTATTGTAGCTGAATTTCACAAACACAATTTAGGTTTTAACTGACAATTTACTCTCATAATTCCTTTTAGACATGGTTAAAGGGACTATACTCGATTTTTTTGCAACAAGATAACTTAAAAGCAATTTCCCCCTAGCACTGATGCCTTGTTAATGTATCTAATCAGGTGGAAATTAGTCCCCAAAGTCTGTCTATGTCTAATAAAATCCCGTTGTGTGCAGCTTTTTCTGTTTTGTTTTTAGCATTGTGGCTAACTGTTGTTAGCATAGTGACTCACCTCGCTGCTAACAGCTGTGAAAAAACATTAAAACTCATCATGATGAACAATTCTGAAGCTCAGAATGCATTAGCTACGTGAGGAAATCATGTAGAAGGAAAAAGGTTCAAATTAATTATTTCTGTTTGTTTACATTTTTAGGATGAAAAAAATCAGGTACAGTCCCTTTAATTTCCACATTTATATTTCCGATTGCCATTATGGCTTAAAAATTACTTTTTACAAACAACAAAGTGAAACTGAAGAGGACTCCCAGAGCTCAGCCAATCAGAGAGCTGCATTCTCCTGATAAGATCTAAAGTTCTTTATTAATTAGTTGACTGCACTCAGTGGTCTCATTTTTCAAAAAATATTGCATTTATCACAGACTGTTTTGTAGAAAGCAGAAATTATTGCAATATACAACTATGAAAGTAGTTAGTCCAACTTTAAAGCCGTGTAAAGCATGAGCCAATGAACTTGTTTTAGTATTTATAACCGTAATATACAACAAATTATTTGGATTGGCCTTAAAATGGCCTAGGGCTGCTCGATTATGATGAAAAACAATAATCACGATTATTTAAATGATTATTGCTTATTCAAAGTGCAGAGCATTAGCGTCTCTTAAACACAGACCGCCGATCTTGCCCCCGCCGGTCTAATACTTTAGCCGAAAGCGCAAAGAGTCTCTGTGTTGGCCGCTGTGAGCTCCAGAGAGCAGCTCCAGCTCGTGGCACGGCTGCTCGCCTTGTCTGATGCCAGTTCAATCAGTGAACCTGCACAACATAATCGTGGAGCAGTGCAAGAAGTTCACTGAAATAAGAAATAATAATAATAATCATATTTTGCCATCAATTCTAATTTTGTCAGTTATGTAGTTAGAACAAGCCACGTTAAATGCAGTTATTGAATTAGGCAATATATTTGTAAAATAAAATGGATTCACTTTTTAGTCAGACTTGGCTTCAATAAGTTTGTTCTATATGTTTTTCCTTAACAATACAATGTTGTGTCGACCTAAACTTATAATAAAAATGATCCGATGCTCGTGGTAAGACTTACCTGAGAATCTTGATCCGTGCGTGAAAAGTTTATGAAAAAGCAGCGGCGTGTCCTCGTTATAATCCTTTTGAATGAGACAACTGCCGGTAAGCAGGCTCCCCGGTCCCGGTGTGATGCGAGCGGAGGGTCTTTCGTGTTGTGACCGCGTCTGCAGCCCCTGTACAGACGAGCGCAGGGTTGTGTCCACCTCGGGTCGGTTCTCTGGATGCGCGCCGTGGTCCAGGTAAAGCACAGCGCGGGGCTCTGGTCCAGACTGTGCCAAACGGTTCCGCGCTCTTCCTCGTGCTCACTCACAGTGGTCACCGCCGTAAAATTGACAGCCTCTGGTCAGAAACGTCCAGCGGCCTGGTGCGCGTGGCCGCGACCCGCGCTGACCCAAAAAGCGCTGAAGGGGCCGGACCTCACGCAGCACCGTGCTCTCCTGGCTTTATCTCTCTGCCACTGTTCCCTCATTCTCATGTTCACTCTATAATCTAAGTCTTTTTTATATTAAGTCAACAGGCTTTATGTAAAAGAAAAGAAATTTTTTTAGACAAAGTTGTTAAAGTTTGTCATTTGAATAGACTTTTACCAAATACATTTCTATTATTACACTTTTCCCAAACTGTACTTTTGCTGTGATATTAATGCACTGCTTACGTGTCACAGACATGACACGTCTAGGCCGTTCACTAATTGAATTTGCACCCCACACATCTGGTGGGCACCACACCTGCTTCACTCACGGCGTAGCTCTTGGAGAGAACGCACTAGAGGGCAACAGAGGAATAACTGTCTTAACCGGTCTAACGGGAAGTCTTAAAGGGGCAAAATCGCGCGGAGAGAGTGAAGAGATGAAATGAAACCATCTTATAGAACTGGACTGTTGAAAACATTTCTACAATTTCTACAAAGGAAATATCTGAGGCCTACAAACTCACCACACAGGTTTTGTAGATTTAATTCTGGGTTAGTACTCTGGAAATAGTGGCCAAATTAAATGTCTTAATGTGTCAATCAGTGGTAAAACTAGACAATAGTTATCTTGATTTTATTGTGCTTTTACAGTCTGAAAAAAGGATCTAGTGCGTTTTTCTTTTTTCAATTCCAGTTGTATTTTCCCAGTAAGAAAATGTTGTATTTTTCATATTCAATTCCATTTGCTCTTGTTCAAATAAAGAAACAATATGACCTCATTTAAGCATTTATTCACTCACTCATTGCCGTTTCAGTCCTGATTAATTTTTTTTCTCCTTTTAGACTTTGTTTTTTTGTTTAGATCTGGTTTAATGTCAAGATACTGCAGGTTAGATTAGATTATGTTGTTTAACGCTGATTTTGGCATTTTGTAGAGCAATAAAAACAGTTATTATCACTATCTACCCAGTGAATATTAAGCACAACCTCGTGTCAGAAGCGGTGACGTATTTTTCCCTGAAGCTGTAGTTCTCAATCAAATCTGGCCTTCTGGAAACTTGAGTTGAATAGCCCTGCACTCAAACCTTTCAGTCTTAAAGTGTAATCTGTGTTCGAGCGCCGGGGCTTCTGGGAAATGTAGTGTGATGACGTCATGGTGACTCACTGGAGCTTCTCTTCAGAGGCCGCTGTGTTTCCGGTCAGACACAAACACTGATAAGACCCAGGTCGTAAAGTGAAAACATCAGAGCGTTAGACGGGAAAGAGTCTGATGTCAGTCAAGTGTTTAGTTCCTCAGGAGAGTTTAGAGTTGGGCTGTCGGTTTGTAGTTGTTTAGTCAGTTAGAGCTCGGTGATATTGCCCAAAAGTGCTGTCTGTGTTACAACTATATGCAAATGTCACAGGTTTGAGTTTTATTATAACAATAGTGTATTTTAAAATGGCTGAGATAAAAGAAAACAGACAGAGTTAAAAGTAAAGTGAGGGTTAAAAATGGTGTAACCAATAAAAACAATGTCCGTAATTAAAAATATAAATGATTTATTACAATAAAAGAATAAAAAGAGTGGTTAATAAAATAGAAAAGCAAAAGGGCCAATTAAAAACAAACTGAAAAGGGGAGCAACATTGTCTTCCTTCGTCTCGTCAGCTCCTTCCTCCTGCGGACAGGGAGCCGGACCTGGACACAAGCACACACACCCAGTACTGAAGAAGGCCATATCTTGTTCAAACCACCACTGTCCCGGTATTACAGGCGCTGTTGTCTCACTTCGTGGTGGTCTATCCGGTCCATTCTGCTGGCTGCTGGCTTTTTAGGTGGAGACGCGCCCTTGCCGCCGTCCTGGCCATCCCCGGTGGTCCTGCACACTACAGTGCAAGACACTCACAGCGAAATCATGATTCCTCATCCTGCCTCTACAGCCTGTTCTCATGATAAGCGAGTCAATACCACTATTGTAAACAGTGTGTCATATGAACACAACTTCTATTTTGTGCGTGTGTATTTGACGCGTTTCTGTCCCAGTTCATTTCAATGATGAATGTTAAGACGTGTTTTTATTCATGAAAACTAAACAATCCTAATCCTAATCTTAACCAACTCCAAGCCTAAGAGCTAATCTTACTAATTTTTGTAACTTCAGACTTAAATTTTGCCGTTAATCCCTTGAAAAACCTCGTGTTTGTCGTCAACCACTAGGGTGTCCAGACCACGCCAGAAAAAACGAGTGTGTAATTGCACGCCAAAACAGGCAGAGGGCGTCGTCGTGACACGCAGTTTGTCATGGCGTGCTATTTTACTCAATCCATGAGAACACGTTGGCCTCTACGCTTCCAGACTTCATGGTGTTTGCTCCTCTCGTCGGGGCTCGGGTTGGCTTGCCGCGGTCCTGCTTGTTGGACACCCCAGCGCTGCGCCGCGTGGCCGTCTCCCGCGTCCTTTTCTTGCTCCGTGTCTGGTCCGGTCCCGTCTCAGTCTTGCCACACATCTGCTGCTCCCGGTCGTCCTTCGGCTGTCCCCGTCCGGGTACCCGGGGTTCCCCGTTAACCCCGAGTCACTGTCGTCCTCCTCTGTTGTCTTTTCTTCCCCTTTTGGCCTCTTTCAGTCCTCTTTAAACAGTCCCTTTTCCCGCCAACCAGGGTAGGAGTTAAAAGGCTAAAAACAGTCTTAAAAGCACAGCAACCACATGCAAAGATGATACCAGCTGATACCATTGTTGTGCTTTTAATTTGATATAATGAGACTAATTTACTGGCTGATGTTCATCTAAAACATCTCATAATGACTGACATTTTATTAATATTATTATTGAAGTTGTTACTTGCAATGCAATATTAGTTACATAACACCTTATGACCAAATGTCTTTTGTTTTGATAAGAAAAATAAGGTATTTCAGTTCTTACACTTGTATCGGTTGATATCGAATATCGGCAGATACTTAAAGCCAAAATATCGGAATCGGTATCGGAACAGAAAAAGCTGGATCAGTGCATCCCTCAGAAGTAGAGCTAGGACAATACAACATGACTGTGTTGTTGTTTCTTTTCTGTGCAACCACTTGGTGATTATGAAAAGCATATTGTTAACTAACTAAGCTACGATACGATGCAACAAATGTACTTCACCGAAATGAGAGTCAGCGGAGAGAACGGACATCTTCTCCTGTACGAGCAGAAAACGCAGCTAAAACATGTCAAGCACTTTTCAAATAAAAGAATGTCCAGCATAACCTTTGTATGAAACTCAAGCTGTGTCAGAACGAGAGTAAAAATTCACACGTCACATTATAGTCTCCATGTTTGTCCTGTAATGAACATAAGACACGATCTGACCTGAAACAAGTCGTCTGTGAGACAAGATAAACTGGAACCACCTCTGTTTGAAAGCTGAGCAACATCTTCTTTTCTGCACCTGTTTTCTCTCCTCCCCCCTCCTCTCTCTCTCTCTCTCTCTCTCTCTTTCTCTCTCTTTCTTTCACAGTGTTTATATCTTCATCGGCAGGTTAGCTTTTGAAGTGGAGGTAAATAGTTTATGCCCGACATCACAGGAGCCTTCACTCAAACGCGACCCCCCACCACATCACAGCGTTTGACTTACATCTCTCTCTTCTCTCTCTCTCTCCAATTTTCTCCCACACTCGCATCTTTCTCTCTCTGTCCTTTCCTCTTCATCTCTCTCACATTCTCTTCTCTCATTTCTTTCCTTTCTCTTTCTCTCTCCAGCTTTCTCTGTCTCCCTCTTTCCTCTCTCCATTTTTCTTCTCTCTCTCCTCTTCTTCCCCTCTCTCTACCCCCTGTCTCTCCTCATTTTCTCATCTTTCCCCATTCCCCTCTCTTTTTCTCTCCCTCCTTTCTTTCTCTGGCTTTTCTCTCACTCTCTCTCTTTCCCTCCTTCCTCTCTGTTCCTCTCCCCTCCCTCCCTCCAACTCCTCCCTTTCTCTTTCCTTTTTCTTCCCCCTTCTCCTCTTCCTCCTCTCTTTCTCTGCCTCTTTCTATCCCTCTCTTTGCTCAATCTCTCTCTTTCCCTCCCTCCCTCCTCCCTCTCTCCTTTCCTTCTCACTTTGACTTTTCTTCTCACTCCCTCTCTCTCTCTCTCTCTCTCTCTCTCTCTCTTCTCTCATTGCTCCTTCTCTCCTCCCTTTCTTCTCTTGCCCTCGCCCCCTTCTCTCTCTCTCTCCCTCTCTCCTTCCTTCTCTCTCTGGCTTTCTTCTCACTCTATCTTTTTCTCTCTCATTGCTCTCTCTCCTCTCTCTTCCCCTCTTCCTCCTTCCTCTCTGTTCCTCTCCCCTCCCTCCCTCCAACTCCTCCCTTTCTCTTTCCTTTTTCTTCCCCCTTCTCCCTCTTCCTCCTCTCTTTCTCTGCCTCTTTCTATCCCTCTCTTTGCTCAATCTCTCTCTTTCCCTCCCTCCCTCCCTCTCTCCTTTCCTTCTCACTTTGACTTTTCTTCTCACTCCCTCTCTCTCTCTCTCTCTCTCTCTCTCTCTCTCTCTCATTGCTCCTTCTCTCCTCCCTTTCTTCTCTTCCCTCACCCCCTTCTTCTCTCTCTCTCTCCCTCTCTCCTTCCCTTTTCTCTCTGGCTTTTCTTCTCACTCTTTTTCTCTCTCAATGCTCTCTCTCCTCCTCTCTCTCTTCCTCTGTTTCTCTCCTGTCTCTCCCTCTAACTCCTCCCTGTCTCCTTCCTTTTATCCCCTCTTTCTCTGCCTCTTTCTATCCCTTTTTACTCAGTCTCTCTCCTTCCCTTCCCTTCTTGCTCCCTCTCCACACTTTCTCCTCTTTCTCTCACCCAACCCCTCTCTCTTTCTATTTCTTTCTTTCTGTCTTTCTTTCTTTCTTTCTTTCTTTCTTTCTTTCTTTCTTTCTTTCTTTCTTTCTTTCTTTCTTTCTTTCTCTCTCTCCCTTTGCCTCATAGCTCCTTTTCTACTCCCTTTCTCCTCTTTCCTTTATTCTCTCCTCTTTTTCCCTTTTGCTTTCCCTGTTCTTTCTGTCTTTTTTCTCACTCCCTCTTTTTCTCTTTCTTTGCTTCCTCCCTCTAACTCCCCTCTCTCTCTTTCTCTCTCTGCTGTCTTTCCCTCTCTCTCCTCAAGAGAGAGAGAGGGAGAGAGAGAGGGGGGAGAAAGATGGACAGAGGGAGAGAAAGAGAGGGAGGGAGAGAGAGAGGGGGGGAATGAGGGAGGGAGAGAGAGGAGAGGAGGGAGAGAGGGAATGAGGGAGGAAGACAGAGGGAAAAGGAGAGAGAGAGAGAGAGGGAATGAAGGAGAGGGAGAGAGAGGGGAAAGGGAATGAGGAGAGGGGAGGGGAGAGAAAGAGAGAGGGAGGGAGAGAGAGAGAGAGAAGAGAGAGAGAGAGAGAGAAGGAGACGGGGAGAGGGAGAGAGGAGGGAAAAGAGAGAGAGGGAGGAAGAAGAGAGTGGGAGAGGGAGAAAGAGAGAGGGAAAGAGAGAGAGGAGAGAGAGAGAGGGAGGAGAGAGGAGAGAAAGAGGGAGAGAGAGAGAGGGGAGAGAGGGAGGGAGGAGGAGAGAGAGAGAGGAAGAGAGAGAGGGAGGAAGAGCGAGAGGGATGGTAGGAAGAAGAGAGAGGAGAGGAGGGAGAGAGAGAAAATGAGAGAACAGGAGAGAAGGAAAGATGGAGATAGAGAGAGAGAAAAGAGAGAGGGGAAAAGAGGTAGAGAGGAGAGACAGAATGAGAGAGATGAAGAGAGAGAGGAGAGAGAAAGGAAAAGAGAGAGGAGAAGAGGGAGAGAGGCAAAGAAGAGGGAGAGAGAGCGTAAGAGAGAGAGACAGAAGAGAGAAGAAAAGAGGTGAGAGAAAACGAAAGAGAGAGAGAGAGCAGGGGAATAAGAGAAAGAGTGGGGGGAAAGGAAGAGTACAGAGAGAAATATAGAGAGAAACCAAGCAGAGAAAGACAGAGGGAGAGAGTGAGAAAGGAAAACCAGAGAGAAAGACAGAATAAGAGACAGGAAAGAAGAAGAGAGGCAGAGAGAGAGGGAGAAAAAGAATAGAAGAGAGAGAGAGAGAGTTGTGCTGAAGGTTTCCCTGTTTGCCTCGCAGCTGTTGTCCTTTTCTGTTCACAGTCAATTAAACACAATCCAACGTGGAGGAAGAAGCCTGGATTTTAACACTTCTTCTTCTTCCACACGACCAGTAAATATCAAGGATGTAAAAATCATTATGTGTTATATTCTGGCCAATTTTTTTTTAAATTTGTATTATTATTTCATTATTTTATTTTACTTTTACTATATGAAGAATTTCTCCACTGACATTGTATTATTATTATTATTTTTTTTCACATTTTACATTCAGCGCCGCCGCCCCCAATACGCACATCACGCAGAGTGCGTAGGGCATCACCTGCTCTGGGGGCACCCAGCCGAGCTGTGCCGTCCCACTGCCCCGCGTGCTGAACTCATGAGTGACAGACAAGTTTGGTCTAGACGCAGGTGCCTGATGATTCTTAACACACAGCGCAAAATCAAAGACTCTGGAAACCGTTTCATTTCAACATGTTCTACAACTCATAAGCTCTTAGCCAATCTTTATTTCGTTAATAGGACACATATTGAGCCAGTTACGAGGAGAAACAGCAGCTGAAGTAAGACGGCAGCAGATTTGAACACGCAAATAACCGCGGCGAAATACGGCGGATTTTCCACTTTTATGTTCAGATTCTTTCAGAGGGAAACACAAACCATGAATCTAGTCTATTTGTCCTGACACAAGCTACAGACAATTGTATTTCCTCAAACTTTAGCGCGAGAATGCAGGAGAGGGAGCAGTGGCGGAGCAGAGGGCAGTTTAGGGGGGCAAAGAGGTCTGGGGCCCCACTGGAAAGCAATCTGGCAAAAATTTAAATTAATGGACTTACTGTTCTAAAACATGCCAGATAAAAAACAAATGCATCTATTATGTAAAAAAAAACAAAAAAAACAGTAAAAATAAATAAATAAAAAAAAATGTAGAGGGACTTTCAGACCCTGTCTCTTAATTAAATAGATACATTGCCTTTGTGGGGTCGGTTTTGGGCGTTTTTTTGTTTTTTTTGTTTCTTTTTTTTTTGGTTCACTTTTTTGAAATCTTGCATAGGGCACCAAATAGCAGCGGCCCTGTTTACATTAGACCTATTGTGATGAAAATTCCAATCCTGGTTCAGTCCTCGTCTAGTTCTGTTTTGGTCCTGGCTTAATCTTGGTTCAGTCCTCGTTTAGTCCTGGTTTGGTCCTCATCCAGTCTTATTTAGTCCTGCTTTGGTCTTGGCTTAGTTTTGGTTCTGTCCTCCTTTAGTTTCGGTCTTTGTTTAGTCCTTATTTAGTCTTGCTTTGTTTCTGTTTTAGTCCTGGTTCAGTCTTGTTTTAGTCCTCTTTTGGTCCTGGTTCAGTCCTCGTTTAGTCCTGCTGTAGTCCTGTTTCCACCTCTGTGACAATCAGCTTTTTGGATGAAATCGTCGTATCTGTCTGTTCACATATTTTTCTAACGTCCACTTCTTTACAGCAACTTTAGCAGCCTCTGTTCACCTGCAGCTTGCCTTAAGAGAAGTGAGGCCTTGATCATCTTAAGTATACTTTTGTCCATGTAAAGTCGTCCTGAGTATTTCAAGGCTGTTGGAGTATTTTTGGAGCCGTGGCAGCTGCTGTTTTCACCTGGAGTAAACAGAAACACGGTGAAAGTGCTGAAACGCTCACACAACCTGCTTCACTCATCAAACTTAGGCTGCGTTATTTATAAGCGTTTGTTTTTGATGCAAACAGACTGTGATGTGTTTTTAAATACACTCTGGTTAATATTAGGGCTTGGGTGTTTTCAGTCTTTAAATTGTAAAGTAATACTTAAGTCAATATTAGTCTCCTGCCAGTTCAGTTTAGAGCAGTATTTCTCAAAGTGTGGGGTGCGCCCATTTAGGGGCGCAGAAAGTTTCAGGGGGGCGCAGGAGCAGTGCTGCTGCTGTGCTCTAAACAGTCCACAGAGGATTTCTTCTGCTGCAGTTTGTACAGTTGGCACAAGAAAGAGAGGTCTGCTGTACTAACAGAGGGACAGAGACCAGTCTGATTGCTGTGTGAGTTTTTAAATCATCCAAAAAGACCCAGGAATTACAAAGATACGGCCTTTAAAGACTTCAAACCGAGAGTTTTTTTTTTTTTAATTGACCTTTATTTATTTAAGGAAATCCCAGAGATTCAGAATCTCTTTTGCAGGGGAGCCCTGGGGGAAGGGTCAGTGGAGGTATTCATGGACATGTTTTTAGTTGTAGGAGGAAACCAGAGTACCCGGAGGAAACCTACGCAGACACGGGGAGAACATGCAAACTCCACATAAAGCCTTGGGTCGACTGGGAGTTGAACCCAGAACCTTCTTGCTAACCGCTGCGTCACCGTGTCGCTCAGACCAAGAGTGATGCTGACACCTCATTAAATATGCGCGCAGAGAATCAGTGCGCGATTAGCGGCGATGCACAAACTTTTAGTGTTTGTGATATTTACTTTGAAAAGTCTGAAACGGGATTGTTTTACTTCCCACAGTGTATTAAAGCAAGGCAAGGCAAATTTATTTGTATAGCACAATTCATACTCAGAGCAACTCAAAGTGCTTTACAAAACATGAAAAAATACATCATGTGCACATTCAGCTGGTTTTAACCAGGACCATCCCAGAACTGGACCAGGTTTTCAAACGGACTGAAACAAGATTTCAGGATTAAACAAGACTCTTCCTTTAATGAGAAAAACACAATAACTTTAATAAATAAATACTAGCCTAAACCAGATGAAATAACATTCTAATTCTAAAAATCTCCAAATTGATAAACACTGGTAGACCAACATCCTGTGACATCCATCCTCTTTCTCTCTTTCTGTATCTTTGTCTCTCTCTGACACACTTTTCTGACATTCCTTATCATGTCCCTCTATCTCTTCATTTTCTCTCCCTCTCTCTCTGACTCTTTCTCTCCCTCTTCATCTCTTTCTCCTCTCTCATCTTTCTCCTCTCTCTTCTCATTTGGACTTTAACTCCGTGTCCGGCTGTCTTTTCCTCCCCGAGTGTCAAACTGCTTTTAGTTCACATTGAGCTGTTGCCGTGGCGTTGGGATGGGGCTGTTGCCGTGGCGTTGGGATTGAGCTGTTGCCGTGGCGTCGCTGGGAGCTGGACGGAGACGGGTGTCAAAACTGGACAAGTTTATCTGAGCTGTAACAGGAGGTCGTGTTTCTCTGAGGGAAACTGTTTATAGTGTGAGGAGGTTCTGGAGCTGCAGGACGAATCACAATCAGATCAAAAACTCACTTAAAACAGACACAAGGGTTTTTTAAATAGGCCTAACATCATTTATTTCAAACAGCAGTAGGCCTGTAGCTTGTCTTAAAGCCCATATGACTGGCATTTTACTAATTTTGACATAGTTTCGTGTCATAGTCCCACAAGAATACTTTACGGAGGGATAGGGAGGTTACAACCCCCCAAATATTTGGACTCATTAATTTCAACCCGCTCAATAATTTGGCTTATGTCTATTAATATATTCACTTTAATATGTCACATTTCTACATCCTTAATGCTTCAGAGGCGTCTGGCTTCTGACGTCTTTTGCCCCACCCACCTCTCGCTACAGGCCGGTAAAAGCTTTTTTCGTACAGACCGGTACTTTTTAATTCATTATTTCGCTTTGGACAAAACTGAACCGCAGTTGACAGCATCTGGTGTACACGCACTTTGCAAGAAACCAGCACGTGTCCCAACCCGCACCGAACTTGCAGTCTGTGTACATCCAGCATAAATGTATAAACTCAGCAACGGATTGTCATGGTTTGCGTGTAAATACCACGCCATGACAAATTGTGTGTCATGATGACGCTTCTGCTTGTTTTGGTGTGCATTTACACGCCCATTTTTTCTGCCGCGGTCTGGACTAGGGATGCACTGATCCAGCTTTTTCTGTTTCAATACCGATTCCAATATTTTGTCTTTCAGTATCTGCTGATTCCCGATATCAACCGATACTAGTGTAAGGACTGAAATACCTTATTTTTCTCATCAAAACACAAGACATTTGGTCATGCAGTGTTATGTAACTATTTTTATAGAGCTAGTCACAACTTAACAACTTTTTTGAATAAAATGTCATCATTAGGAGATGTTCTGGATCAAGATCAGCCAGTAAATTAGTTTCATTATGCCCAATTAAAGGCACAACATGGTATCGGCTGAACCGATATCATGGAGTCGATACCCGATCCAGCAAAATCTCCTGGATCGGCCCCGATATCCGATTCCAGTATCGGATCGGTGCATCCCTAGTCTGGACACGCAATGTGGTTGAGGACAAACAGAAGGTATTTTTTGGGGTTAACGGCTAAGTTTAGGTCTTAGGTTTGGAGTTGGTTAAGTTTAGGATTAAGATTGTGTTAGTCTTCATGAATAATAAATAGGGCTCTGCGATAGGGTTAGGGTTAGGGTTATTTGTGCTGCAAACATCTGTGTGAAGTAATATTGGTCTGGAAAATACTGGGATGTCACGTGAACAAAGTGAAATGTTTGTAAATGAATCACAGAAGAGCAGACATATTACATTTATATCCTGAGTTGAAAGTTACTAGCATAGTTTTCTCTATTTTCTATTCTTACAGGGTTCTTTTTGTGGCAATATTAACTATAATCGATATACTCGATATTCAATTTTTAGATATCTTGTGAACCACATTCACATTCTAAAATTCGATATATTGCACAGCTCTAATAATAACACGTCTTAAGATAAGATAAGATAAGATAAGATAAGATAAGATATCCTTTATTTGTCCCACAATGGGGAAATTCCAGTGTTGCAACGCACATTTTAAGAACAGCAGGGAAAATAGAAACATGCAATCAAATAAGATAATAGAAATAAAATAGACTTAAAATATATATAAAGATACAATAATTACAAGACTATTATTTACAATAATGTTTGCTATGGCACAGTGCAGGATATGACAGGATAAATAGATAAAGTGGCATCAGTATATAGTATATAGTATTATGTACAATATATGACTATGATTATGTACAACTGCAGCAGATGAACAGAATAAATAACCAGTAATAAATATGAGGTAAAAGTATGACGATGTTTATGTACAGAGCAGCATTTAAGGAGGTGTAAATAGAGGTGAATAAATAATAGCAGATAAAGTGACGTGAGTGAGTTGTACCAGAGATGTTTCCATGGTAACACAGTATCGCACAAGATTAAATGTAATGATGTCCAGAGTTAACAGTGTTCGTTGTACAGTCTGACAGCAGCAGGAAGGAAGGACCTGCGGAACCGTTCCTTCACACAGCGAGGGTGAATCAGTCTGTCACTGAAGCTGCTCTCCAGAGCAGACAGGGCGTCCTGCAGGGGGTGAGACTCATGGTCCAGCATAGATGTGAATCTAGCCAGGACCCTCCTGTCTCCCACCTCCCGCACTGAGTCCAGAGGACAGCCCAGGACGGAGCTGGACTTCTTGATGACCTTGTCCAGCTTCTTCCTCTCCCTCTCTGTGATGCTGCTGCTCCAGCAGACCACACCGTACAGGATGGCAGATGCCACCACCGAGTCGTAGAAGGTCCTCAGG
Organism: Mugilogobius chulae; assembly: GCA_038363315.1. Taxonomy (NCBI): domain Eukaryota; kingdom Metazoa; phylum Chordata; class Actinopteri; order Gobiiformes; family Gobiidae; genus Mugilogobius; species Mugilogobius chulae. The sequence goes on along the minus strand of CM076399.1, from coordinate 21,297,860 downwards.
AGTGGCCCCCTCACTCCAAAAGACCTGAGTCTTCTCAGAAGGTAGAGCCTGCTCTGGCCTTTCCTGTACAGTGCATCAGTGTTGTGAGTCCAGTCCAGTTTATTGTTCAGATGAACACCCAGGTACTTGTATGAGTCCACTCTCTCAATGTCCCTTCCCTGGATGTTCACTGGTGGCGGGGCAATGGAGTGGCGTCTGCGAAAGTCCACCACCATCTCCTTGGTCTTCCCAGCGTTAAGGAGAAGATGGTTCTGCTGACACCAGTCCACAAAGTCCTGTGTTAGTCCTCTGTACTCTGCATCGTCGTCGTCCGTGATGAGTCCGATGATAGCAGAGTCGTCAGAGAACTTCTGCAGGACGCAGCTGTCCGTGTTGTGTCTGAAGTCTGCAGTGTAGAGGGTGAAGAGAAAGGGCGCGAGGACGGTGCCCTGCGGCGCCCCCACACTGCAGCTCAGAAGGTCAGACACACAGTCTCGGGCTCTCACAAACTGGGGCCTGTTTGTGAGGTAGTCCAGGATCCACTCTGCCAGGTCACAGTCCACACCGGCCGTCTCCAGCTTGTCCCTCAGGAGCAGGGGCTGGATGGTGTTGAAGGCACTGGAGAAGTCAAAAAATAGAATCCTCACAGCGCAGCCGGGCTTCTCCAGGTGGGACAGAGAGCGATGCAGCAGGAAGATGACGGCGTCCTCCACTCCGATGCCAGGTCGATACGCGAACTGCAGCGGATCCAATGCTGAGCTCACGGTGGAGCGAAGGTGGCCCAGGACCAGTCTCTCCAGTGTCTTCATCAGGTGGGATGTAAGAGCCACCGGCCTGAAGCTGCTGAGGTCTTTGGCGTGCGGTGTCTTAGGCACAGGTACCACGCAGGAGGTCTTCCAGAGCTGTGGTACCACCCTCAGCTTCAGGCTCATGTTGAAGACATGCCCCATAACTCACACAGTTCATCTGCGCAGGACTTCAGGAGCCTGGGGCTGATGCAGTCTGGTCCAGCTGCCTTCCTGGTTTTGATCCTTTTCAGCTCTCTCCTCACCTGGGCTGCTGTGACAGACAGAGCTGGGGCAGGGGGTGGTGTGCTGGGGGGATGGGTGAGTCCATGTGTAGTGGTGAGCTGGGCTGAGCAGAGGTGTGAAGAGTTGGTGTGGGCCTTTGTCCAGGCGTGGAGTGTGAGGGCATGCAGCTGTGTGGGGGGAGGGGTGGGTCTTTGATCATCCACCATAGAAATGAATCTTTACATCCACCATAGAAATGAACTGGGACAGAAACACCTGAAATACACATGCACAAAATAGAAGTTGTGTTCATATGACACGCTGTTTTAAATTTTGTGGTATTGACACTCTTATCCGTGAGAACAGGCTGAAACTCAGGCGTCCTCCGTTCACTTAGTGACTGTAGTGTGTGTTTTCAGTCTGTGAACTGAATATAAATGGAGGGACTTTAAGAGAGAGAAGTATGATTGTGTGGATTGTGATCGCCATAAAACAACCCAAAAACACAAGAAATGCTTTTGTGTTGAATTAAATATAAAGTTATTATCATAATCAATGCGTATCGGTCTGCCATTTCTGTTAAAGTCTGTAAAACAAGTACATTTACAGTGATTTCTGGTAATGTGTGAATGCCTCTAAACACTCAGACGTAAGGTAGTTCATTTAAAGTCAAGTCTTCCTCTGACATGCAACATTCATCTTCTCTTATTTGTCCTGTTCTCGCTGCTCTCTCAGACATTTGGAGATCGAGGATGTTGTGAGGATTTGTAGTAACACTTGTGTCGCTGACGACAAATCCAAAAGTGAGAGGAAAAGAGGAACATTTCATTGTCGAAGCCTCACGCGCAGCTTAGACAGTAAGTGTTAACAGCGTTTTCATATTTAGAGATTTAGGAGGATGTTTTCAGTAGTTTCTATTGCACGTTTACACTTTTAGACTTTTATTACTCACACTTACATTTCCTGATCCAAGCATGTCAATAGGTGTAAATAATACTTTGATTTGATATGTACGACATCATCATCATCAGTTTTTTTTACTTTTGTGAGGTCGTTGTTTTCCTTTAGAAACAGCGAATGCAACATTTATGAATTTTTTGTGATCTGTCTGATTACTTATCCAACGCAGTTTTGACTTTCCAAATCTGGCCCACTGTCCAAAAACATGCCAACACTGCCATCTTCTTCTGCTACTTCTATGATTCTTTGATTATCAATGTTTAGCTTTTAATCATTAATATCTGCCATCATTTTGAATTGCCCAACACAATATACACAATATGGGACTAGAACAGTATATTTGAAAGAGTGCACATTTGTCCAAAACATATTTCATCTTGGCAAGCTGGTTTCATGGCCATACGAGCTAAAGCCTGATTCTGTCAGATCTCAGAAGCTAAGCAGCTTGGGCCTGGGCAGTACTAAGATGGGAGACCACTGGAACCTCAGGTGCCACAGTGGGACGAACTAACCTGATCTCACAAGAAAGTGTATATACACCAGGACATGTCAATAGTGCATGATTAGCACATTTTCACATCTTTTTTGCGTAATTATGCCGTGCGCTGCAGCCCCAGTTTGGTGGTTGTAAAGATGCGTTATTATTTATTAGGGGTATATTTTTTAGAACAATACATATCGATATGAAACCAGGAAAACGATACGATTCAGAACGATTCAGCTGTTTTAAAATGATATTTTGATTCAGTTTGATAACTTACACAAAAATACAATCATTATAGATTTTGTATTAAATCAAAAACTCAATAACAAATAATAAAATTATGCTTTTGCAAAATTTTATTTTAATAACAACATGCAGTCCAAGAAAGAGTAAAACAACTCTTTGAAAATGGTCAACAATTGAACCACACCAGTACTTTGTACTGTTGGTGTCCGCTTTGAAGCTTACACATTTGAAGCGCTTCATCGATTGAGAGTCTGTGGCGTCTGTAGGTGTGTGGACAAATGTGTTGTGCTCCTGCTTGCACTATCTTGTCAAGTTGATCACCTTCTTTGCAAAATCCGAAGTGTTTCACATGGATTAATGCAAGTATTTGGTTTGAAAATCTTTCGCTGATGACGTCCAGCGACGTGATGATGAATGACGCAGCACAAAAAAAAACAGGGTATAAAACGCACATTTAAATAAACATTGATATGAAAAATAAACTACGAAGAATGTCGTTTGTCTGTATGGTGTTTGTTTTACCATAAAGGCAAGAAAACATGCTCATTATACTTTTTTGATATTTTGTTATTTTACTTTTTCTTTGGACACTGAGAAAGTTTATTATGTGGCATGACTCATAAAAATTTGATTTTCGAAACATTTTCAGTAATGCATTATCAGTCTGTATTTTTATGTTTCCTTAAATGTCCCTAAAATCATTTAGTTTTACCCCAATTTTTAATATAGTTTGTTTTTATCAAACCATCTTTTTAGAATAACCATCTCAAAATCTCATCTTTTTTTTTTTTAGATGAACCATCTCATGTTCTACCCTGTGACGAGTTGGCCACTGTCCAGGGTGTTCCCCGCCTAAGGCCCAAAGTTACTGGGATTGGCTCCAGTCACCCGTGACTCCTAACAGGATTAAGCGGTAGAAAAAAAATGAATGAATCTCATGTTCTACATCTCTGATTATAGTTTTTTTTGTAGCTTCATAGATATCATTACTAATAAATATAAAAAAGTTTCGGTCCAAGTACTGAACCCTGGGGAACTCCTGATCTTACACTCAGATTTAATGATTAATTTAAACACACTGTTCTCTGTTTTTCAAAGAACTTTCCAGACACTTATGCACCAGTCCTCTTAGTTTTGATTCCCAATGCTTTTGACAAACCTACTGCATTAAACTCATATTCCTAAAATGGAAGTAATTGCTTGCTTTTTCTCCTCTGAGGCAGTTTGAAGTTTGACCCTCTCAAGCTCCTGTATTTTTCGTCGTTTAACATTTGATGTAATTGCCGTTCAAGCGCCGCAGTTCTTCATGTTTCAAATGCATTATGGGTAAACAACTCCGAGGTGAACGCAGCGTAAACAACTCAGAATGCAAAAACTGAAGAGGAAATGATTCAGATTCAGAACAAAACAGGACCGAAGTGACCGGTTAATGTCGTCTGAGCTCGTTATCTTTACTTCGTCTGTTCAGAGTTATAGAAAGTGTCAGAACAGTTCAAGTAAATAGAGTTTAACTTAAAGGTGGATTATGTAACTTTCCTGGAGGAGGGACTGCTGTATGCTTGAGCTTTGACCTTTTAAGGCCCTCTCGAACACACGTATTGTCTCCGTTATTAACTTTTACGAAATATATTTCACAAGACGCCATCATGTTTACCACAGTGCTTTGGTAGATGACGTGAATCGTGTAACTACGAGGAAAGTATGCTTCCCTTCTCTTGTTTCTCCTGACCATCCCCAGCCACTCATGTACTACTGTGCGACGAAAACTGACGCTCTGTTGACCAGATCAACGGCAACTGTTGCAGCTGTTGCGTGCGTCTCACGACTGACGCCGCTCGCCAGTGCCCACACGTCTGCGTCATCACTCAGATGCCGCCCGTAATATAGGAAGTTGTTGTACTAATTTTACGTCAACGGCAATATTTTTACTTTAAGTTCTACTTTTTAGTAAGTATCTAGCGAAGTATTTTCGATCTATTTTGTAATATTCGGTTCCTTTTAGCTTTACTTTTTGCGGTTTTAGTCTGATGTTTCCCTCTATGAGTCCAGGAGGCGTTTAAGAATTTTCGTAAAAGATTTTTTGTGTTTTTTCTCTTTATGTCTGTGCATAACTGCGGTTCTGTTATGACTATTTGCTTTGTGCATGTGGTCAAAGTGTGGGATTCATCTTTATATCATATTTGAATGAGCATTAGACACGTCATCTCCTACGCACCTGCTCCTTAAATGATGTGTGAAGCAACTTTAGATTATATAGAACATGGCCAACACAGAGCTTGTTGACCTTTATAAACCTGTAGTAGAAGTCTTCAAAGTAGTCATCTGGACAATGTTTCCGAAGATCAAGACGTTTCGACTCTCATCCGAAAGTCATTTTCAATCTGATCTCACAATTGAAAATGACTTTCGGATGAGAGTCGAAACGTCTTGATCTTCGGAAACACTGTCCAGATGACTACTTTGAAGACTTCTACTATGGATCACTCCTGGATGAATGAGGGACTACACCGTCTTTATAAACCTGCTTAAAGCAGGTTTATTGTTTATTGTTCATTGTTTTATAAAAGAAAACGCTCGATCACATGACACACTGTTCTCCGCTCGCTGCTGTCCACAAGTCTGAATCGTCTCTGTTCTTCTGACACATGATGCCGCTGTCAGACTAATAATCCTGTAAATGTCCTTATGTTTGTGGAACATTCTGTTTCTGACTAAAGTCTAAAAATCACAAATGATCTTAAACTACTCTTCAGTTCAGCCGGCTTTAGTCATGATATTGTGAGTTTAGTGGTCAATCAGGTCCCATGATTAATCATGGCTGATGCACCAGATTAGACCTGGGCAGTACTTGGATGGGAGACAGCTGGAGGAGCCTCAGTGGGATGAACAGAGGAGAAACTCGTTGTGTCCATAGGCAAGACTCTTCACCCGCATGTATGAACCTGGTGTGAGTGTGAATGGTTGGTGGTGATGTCAGGGGCAGTTAAGATTTACCCAAAGAAAATGTTGCCACGTGTGTTCAACCCAAATTTGTGGTTATTTTTACATTTTGGCTTTTCGCAACATATTGACATAGAAAGGCATGAAAACATAACCTGGCCAGCCAGATGGTTTATCTTGCCATATTTGATAATTCACAAACTTGAGATAATCCATCTGGCCCAGTTACCGGCCCAATCACATCGCAGTAGGGCGGGTTGTTGGGTGGTTGCAATGACAACAGGAACTACTTGAATCAAACAAAACAGAATTGCACGTAGGCTATGTGTTTCTGCTGTGTTTGATTCTGTTTTAGCAGAAATGCAGAGTATTTTTTTTAAAGAAGAGCAGAGAGGTGTGTGTGAGAGAGAGACTCTATCCCCCTCTCCCACGCGGACATTGGATACTCCATTATTACGATTTGTTGCTGTGATTGTTTAAGCACAAATAAGGTCGGCTGCAAACTCAATCAGCTCGATGTATTTCATTAAAGGTTCCAGATGGAAACTGTGGAAGAGTTCAACACAGATCCGTCTGGAGTGAGCCAAGTTATTGAAAACGTTGTTAATGTACATTTTTGACTGAGCTGCAGGAGAGCTCCAGTCCGGTTTGGATCTAATAATATAGTTCTTCACAAATTCACATTTTTTAATACATACATAGTCACACTTGAGTATAAGTCACATCCACAGTCAGATTTAAAGGTGGGGTAGGTGATTTTCACACTGCAAACACAATTTAGGCTTTAAATCTTTCTTTCATAAATCCTTCAACACATTGTTAATATCAATATGTATTAAGTTCAAGTTGCAATTTCTACATAAAACCCTCTGTTTTCTCTTTTAAAGGTGCACTGTGCAACTTTTTGGCCAAAAATAAACTTGCATTTAGATGCCTTTGTTACTCTAAAAAAATAATATAAGTCTACTTTTTACTTTGAGCGGGCTTGCATGGCCACACAATAGTCTATTATTTGGCTTGGAGGAGCCCGAACACGTCTGTTTCCGCCGAAAAGCAGTTTCTTTTTAGCTAATTTTTTCATATTATGCCATAAAATGTATTCATCTCCTTTCAGAAAGTCCCAAAGTATAGTTTTAACTTTCTAATTCTACTGAACTGTGTAGATGACTTTTCACCTCCAGAAAATTACACACTGCACCTTTAACGTGAAACTGGAGTGGACCACCAAGCTCAGCCAATCAGAACGCTGCATTCTGCTCCTGATTAGAACTAAAATTCTTTATTATTTGATTCAGAGAGTTCTCTGTGGGCTGCATTTTTCATAGACTTTTTGATGGAAAACACAAAGTTTACTTATTTAAAACTAAAAAAGTTAGCTACCCCAACTTTAAAAGAAAGTTAAGAGTCCGGTATCGATTATTGAAATAATTTAGTAACAGAATAATTGTTACCTTGTCTGTACATTTGTTCCAAAAACCTCAACTTATATTTATGATTGAAGAGAAACGTTGCGGCTAAATTATAGATTCTTATTACAATGTGAGGCCCAAATCTGTACTTTGTTTCTTCTTTTTTTAAAACGGTATAGTTGGTGCGGCTCGTATTTAGGGTCGCTCATAATACCAGAAATACCATATTTTGATTTTAAATGTACAACTCCAACTTACTGTCTGGGTCAAATAAAATTAAAAAATAAAAAAAATCTTTAGTACGCCCTAAAGCTTGAACAAAGCTGACTCTTTGCATTGCCCAGCTTCTCTTCAATCACACGTATTTATACTCAACAAAAATATAAACGCAACACTTTTGTTTTTGCTCTCATTTTTCATGAGATGGACTTAAAGATCTAAAATTCATTCCAGATACACAATATTACCATTTCTCTCAAACACTGTTCACAAATCTGTCTAAATGTGTGATAGTGAGCACTTCTGCTTTGCTGAGATAATCCATCCCACCTCACAGGTGTGCAGATGCTGATCTGACATCATGATTAGTGCACAGGTGTACCTTATACTGCCCACAATAAAAGGCCACCCTGAAATGTGCAGTTTTGTCTCACAGCAAAATGCCACAGATGCCCAAGCATTGAGGGAGCGTGCAATTGGCACGCTGACAGCAGGAATGTCAACCAGATCTGTTGCTCGTGCATTGAATGTTCATTTCTCCACCATAAGCCGTCTCCAAAGGCGTTTCAGAGAATATGACAGTACATCCAACTGTCCTCACAACCGCAGACCACAAGTAACCACACCAGCCCAGGACCTCCACATCCAGCAGGTTCACCTCCGAGATCGTCTGTAGCAGCCACTCAGACAGCTGCTGAAACAATTGGTTTGCATAACCAAACAATTTCTGCACAAACTGTCAGAAACCGTCTCAGGGAAGCTCAACTGCATGCTCGTCGTCCTCATCGGGGTCTTAACCTGACTCCAGATCGTCGCCGTAACAGACTTGATAGGGCAAATGCTCACATTCGATGACCCCCAATAAAGCAAAAACAAAATGCACATTTCAGGGTGGCCTTTTATTGTGGGCAGTATAAGGTACACCTGTGCACTAATCATGATGTCAGATCTTGATGTGGCACACCTGTGAGGTGGGATGGATTATCTCAGCAAAGCAGAAGTGCTCACTATCACACATTTAGACAGATTTGTGAACAGTGTTTGAGAGAAATGTAATATTGTGTATCTGGAATGAATTTTAGATCTTTAAGTCCATCTCATGAAAATGGGAGCAAAAACAAAAGTGTTGCGTTTATATTTTTGTTGGGTATATCTATATTTTATGTTTCTTTATAATAAGCTTGTATTATTGTAGTGAAGTTGTACAAATGAAGCTCTTTCAGACATTGGGAGAGTTGTGTAGTAACATTAGTGTCGCTTTAGCAGCCGAAGTGTCGACGCAGTGTTAAAGTCTGGAGCTTTTGTCAAAACTTTGGTGTGAAAAGTCGCAGCCATTCAGACAATAGAGACCACAGTCACGAGATTTAACATGGAATCACTGGAATACTGCTGTACGTTTAGTCTAAATACTAAATATGTGAATGTCAGGGATGTTGTGTGACGGTTCTTCACGAAAATACATCATGTAATTTTACAGTCTGCAAACACGTTAAATCTGACTTTTTGCATCTCATAAATCCTTTGACACATGGTTAATAAAGATATGTATTCATTTTGGATGCAATTATGGTCAATAAACATCTTTTTACAAACAGATCGCCCTATTAAACAAACAAGGCAATCTGGGAAAAATGATCATGATTTGTTTTCTCATATTGATTGATTTCAATTTTCGATAAGTCCCATTTATTAGATTTTTTTGGAACTACAGTATATATCAATATTCTGCTAAGTTTGACTTTTGCTCCAAACGCGATTTTACTGACAAAACACGGATTTTCGATTTTTCAATTCAAAATCCACCACCAAATAATTGACAGTTTGTCTCGATTCGATCTTGATTCGATCTTGATTTTTCGATGGCCTAGCCGTAGGTTTATCCCAGTTTTAGCCCTTAGTTTAGCCCAGTTTTAGTCCTGGTCTAGTCCTGGTTAAGCAGAGTTTTAATACTGGTTTTGTCCAGTTTTAGTCCTGAGTCCTGTACTATGAACGTCGCTGAACTGATCCTGGATAAGTTTCTCTAACCCGGGTTGACTAAACCAAACATGGGCCTCTCTGGATAAACTGTCCTACGAAAGAGTTCACAACTGGATCTGTTAACCCTGGATTTTCTTAATGAAGCCGTGTCACGGAGCAGAGGCGGCGTTAACGCAAACTGACCAATCAGAACAATCGAGCTGTGGACTTCAATCATGAAGCGAAATATACGAGTATTAAAATCTAAGCAAAGGAAACGCTACAGAGTCCATTTAAATGTCATGCATAGATATAACAGACTAAAGCACAAATGTGCAGACATCACCAAACATTTAACAGATTGACCTGAGTCTGAATGAGCTGTGTCTTTAGACAAGTGTATTTTGTCTGAGTCAAAGTGACGTGTAAAGATCCACAGCCAAATGTGTAAAAGTGCATTCAATCATTATTTCTTGACAATGAAAGCGTTTATTAATCAAAAACAGGATTCTTCAGTCTAGTTACTGTTACATATGAGATCTCATGGCTCCTCTTTATAAAACGTGCGCATCGCATTGATATAAAAGAATACGTTGCGACCTTCACATTTCCTCATTTCTCCGCTGCTCTCTCTTCTCTCTCTCTCTTCACAAAGGCCTAAATTCTCGTCTCTGATTGGTCAGCGCCTCGTCTTTTTAACTTATTCAGAACTTATCCTGGTCCGGAGCAGGTTATGAGTTTGCCGCATGTTGCCATAGAGATCTGCTCCGATAGGAAGTATCCAGTTTCGTAGGACCAGACCAGGTTTAACCCAGAACTTACCTCGCTAAACCCCAAATCTAGATTCGTAGTAAGGACTCAGGTCTTGTTTTGGTTTAGACCTTTTGTAATCCTGGTTTATTCCAGTTTCAATCCTGGTTTAGCCCAGTTTTTGTCATAGTCTAGTCCTGGTTTAGCCCAGTTTAAGTTCTAGTTTAGTCCTGGGTCAGTCCTGTTTTATTCCTGGTTTTGTCCATTTTTTTGCTGGTTGAATTTTGATTTAGTTCAGTTTTAGTCTTTGTTTAGACCGTGTGTAGTCCTGGTTCATTCCATCTTTAGTCCTCGTCTGGTGCAGTTAATCTAGTTTTTGTGCTGGTCTAGTCCTGGTTTAAGTCTTGGTTTAGTGCTGACCTGGTTTAAAACTCTGTTATACTGATCAAAGTTTTAGTTTGAAATATATAAAATGTAGATACAGGTTAAGAGTTTATGCCATTTTGGTTCGAGAACAAGACACACAAACTGGATTTAGCTTGATGTTTTTGCAGTGCAGCTGTAGATCTTTGCCCTCCTGCGTCTGACCTGTCTCCGTCGAGGTTTTTTTCGTCTTCGTGGTGATAAATGCTTCTCATAAACCCGTTCCAAAGCTGCGTCTGACTTTCTCCTGCCTAATCTGAGCCGTCCAAACTTCACGCTGACGGATGAAGCGCCAAACTCAAACTAACGATGAAGAATGTGCCGTGTTTGTGTTTTCTTTCCGGAGCGTCAGACACACCTGGGTAATACAGACGCACACGGAGCAGCTTTGAGAAGTCACAATCAAACTCTCGACTAAATCTGCCTCGGACCGCAAACAAACACAAACACGCTTCTGAAGTTTAAGTCAGAAGCCCGGCAAATATTAGGGTTTGCAAATTGATTTCTGGACGTGGCTCTGAAATATGTCAACGTTTGTTCTTAACCGAGTCAAGCTGTGAAATACTATCAAGGTTGATGCTTTTAAATTTAGTTTTTAAAGGTGTCAAACTCAAATGGAGCTGGGACAAACTGATCAAAGTTTGAGTTGGTCAAGGGTCCTTTAAATAATTTAATAAAACTGAATCTAGAATTAACTCTTTCAGCTCCAGTCCTGAGGCCTGTACTACGAACGTCACTGAACTGATCCTGGATAAGTTTCTCTAACCCGGGTTGACTAACTCAGATATGAGCCTCTCTGGATAAACTGTCCTACGAAACGAGTTCACAACTGGATCTGTTAACCCTGGATTTTCTCATTGAAGCCGTGTCACGGAGCAGAGGCGGGGTTAACGCAAACTGACCAATCAGAACACCCAAGTTGCGGACTTCAAACGTGAGGAAACGTCAATCATGAAGCGAAATATACGAGTGTTAAAATCTAAGCGAAGGAAATGCTGCAGCTTCAAGTGGAGTCTGCGCTTAATCAGCAATCACAGACACAGAAGTTACTCTACACAGTTCATTTAAATGTCCTGCATGGATATAACAGACTAAAACACAAATGTGCAGATATGACGAAACATTTAATAGATCGACCGTTTAGTCTGAATGAGCTGTGTCCTTTATCTGAGTCAAAGTGATGCGTAAAAATCCACAGCCAAATGTGCACAAAGTGCAGTCATTCATTAGGCCTATTTCTTAACAATGAAAGAATTTATTAATCATCACACAGATTAAACGGGATTCTTTAGTCACTGTTATAAGTTCTCATCCTGCTCTAGGTTACGTGCCGTGTGCATCGCATTGATATAAAAAAAAAAACACCGTAACTTTCACATTTCCTCATTTCTCCGCTGCCCTCTCTCATCTCTCTCTCTCTTCACAAACGGCTTAATTCTCGTCTCTGATTGGCCAGTGCCTCGTCTTCTTAACTTATTTGGGAACTTATCCTGGTCCGGAGCAGATTATGAGTTTGTCGCATGTTGCCATAGAGATCTACCCCGATGGGAAGTGATCCAGTTTCTTAGGACCAGACCAGGTTTAACCCAGAACTTACCTCACTAAACCCAAATCTAGCTTCGTAGTGCAGGGCTCTGTTCTCTTCTCTGCCAGGCCTTTTTGCTAATTTCTAATAATATTCACAGCTCCACAAAAGAACTTTGTGCAACTGGAATCGTGACATGTTGTACATCAAATGAGACCTACAAGTGTCTACTTTCAATTAAAAAAGAATTGTTTTTCTACATTAATCCATTCTTTCTATTGACCCTATTTTGTCCCGCCTACTTGGCTTGGAAATGCACTTCCTGTTTAGCTCTGTTAAGGTAGCTAACGTGTTTGTTTGTCTGTCTTGTGGGGCAATTTTAATTAAATATAATGACAGTTAAAATAAACCCATCGACTGAAATCTACAGGCTAAATGCAACTAAACAGGAAGTGCACGTCCTAGAAAAGTATAGGCGGGACAAAATAGGGTCAATAGGCATTTGAAATTCCTTGTTTCATTTGATTACAGCGTTTTTAATACAAACTTTGTGTCAGTGTTATTTTAAGGTGCTTACACATCGAACATTTTCAATGCTGTGTCCACGTTTAGGCACGATTACGCGCGACCAGAGCAAAAGGGCGCACTAGCGTCTGCCAACACAGTCTCACTAGAGGTCGTACATTTACCCCGACACAGAAACAGTGTATTTTGAGCACGAGTTCACAGCTGTTTATGGTACTTATGTTTCGCCGAGCATTTGGCACGATATGAAAAAGAGTAAAAAGTTTTCACAGCGTTAAAAAACACGAGTTTTAATTGAAGCCACATGGAGACGTTTTCTTCAGGTGAAACGTGTAAGTTCAGGCATAAAGTTACTAAAATGGGTAAGTTTAGGTCTGAGGCTTGGAGCAGGTTAAGATTAGAATCAGGATTTCATTAATTTTCATAAATAAGAACACGTCTTAACAACCACCATTGAAATGAACGGGGACTGTGATGCGTACTATAATTACGCAAAAGAGCCTTAAACTCGTGCTAATCATACCTCATTTACATATTGTGTAATGTCGTGGTAAATGTACGCTTTCTTGTGAGATCGGGCTCAACAGTGCACGACCAACATGTGAAGAGCAAAGTGACAGTGGCTCAAAACGACCAGTACTACGGCTTTAACATTATCAGGCTTCAGTTAATAACTTATTCTGACCAAAATCTGCACAAACATAAAAAACACAGAGCATGTGTGACTGGGACTTACACTGTGGCTCCACAAAGGAAAAAAACATCATATTTACAAACTTTAGTCCAGGGATTCCTCTCGTTTGCTGTTTATAATTCATAAAACTCTTTGATTCTGGCAAAAACAAGAGACTATTGTGGCCATAAAATACAGCAAATTAATGCAATGTCTGCGATAAAAATAACCTGTTGATTCGACTGAACCAGAATTATATGTCACCAGTCTGGCACGGTGTGTGAGTACATTAAAAAAAGACATACAGGTCTATTTTGCCCTTTGTCTTAGCCTTGGTCATACGTATTCCTCTGTTGGCCACTAGTGGCTCTCTCCAGGCGCTATACTATATATATCAGTGTAGAAGGTGTGGCTCCAGCCAGATGTGAGGGTGCAACTTCCTTCAGTGAACCTGAGATGTGTCAAGTCTGTGACAAGTGAGCAGAGCATTAAGATCAGAGGCAAAAGTGAACTGTAGCAGCAGCTTCAGTTTGGAAAAAAAGTGTAAATCTTAGTTACCTAATGTAACTGTAGTTCTATGAGTATGTGCGTAGCCCTCTACGGGCTTCGCTATTGGCTAACACTCGAGGCAGCGCCTCGCACCTGAAGATCAAACAATGTACCGCTCCAATCATGGGGACGTGGTTCCCCCACTGGCCGTATATAAGGCCCTGTCCACTATCGCTCGCCCTTCTTGAACTCTAGCACAGTGGAAGACATGCCTGCTGGGCCTGCAGGTAGAGGGCTACGCACATACTCATAGAACTACAGTTACATTAGGTAACTAAGATTTCTATGTCGTATGTGCTACGCCCTCTACGGGCTTCGCTATTGGCATACCCTACGCGAAGGCCGTAGGATCAATGTACTCCCAGCAGGCATACATGATTGGAGCGCACCCGCAAACCTACTCCGTACCAAGTACAGAGAGGCAGCGGGCGAGGTTGAAACCGGATGGAGAGAAGGCACATAGTCCTGCCCGGACCTGCCACAACCACCCGCATGAAAAAGAAACAAAGGTGATGAAAGGCCGCCTCTCCCAAGAGCGCCAAGTCACCACAAGAAAAGCATCCAGAAGGAGTGCTAATGCATTGATGAACTGGTCGCCTCTCCCAAGAGCACCAGGACACCACCACAAAAGTATCCAGAAGGAGTACGAACGAAGGTGAACAGGCCGCCTCTCCCAAGAGCGCCAAGAACACCCAGGCAAAAGCCTCCAGAAGAAGACGCTGAAACTGGAAGCAATGCGCAGGTCGCCTCTCCAAAAAGCGCCTGAGGCACATCGCCAACAAAGAGGAAAGTCCTTAGGCCGTCACCTCATGTCGACTCATCCGGCCCGCGATAAAGGACCAAATGAGTCACTGACCGCACTGTCACATCCAACAGATATGACTGCACAAACGTCGACAAGGAGGACCAGGAGTTTGCCAGACAGATCTCCTCTAGGGGCACCCCTCTAAGAGTAGCTGAAAAGGTGGCCACACACCAGGTAAAACGAGCTCTGATGAGTGCAGGAGGGGAACGCCCCTCTGCCTCGTCAGTCATGTGACCCGCCTGGCACACCCAGTGGGCTAAGCGCTGCGAAGAGAGAGCAGTGCCTCGATCCTTCGCATCAAACCCACAAATAACTGGTCAGAATACCTGAAGCCAGCCGTGCAGTGCAGGAAGCGGCGAAATGCCCTGACCGGACATGACAGGTGACACCATTCACCCTCCGCTGACGCATGTGGGGGATGACAACGCTGTCCCAAGCGGATGACCCTGGACATCCTAGGCTGGAAAGCCTGGTTCGGCCATAACCACCAAGCCTCCATCACCGCTGAAGAACATGCAAGAAGGGTGGATGGAGTGGACGCATAATTCCCTTGCCCTCTTGGCAGAGGCGATCACCAAAAACGTCTTAAACGATAAGCAGCTGAGCTCAGCGCGATCCAGGGGCTCAAAAGGTGGACCCGAGAGGCCCTCTAACAGACCTGCAGTTCCCAAGGGGCGGCAGAGCTTCTGGGGGGTGGGTTCGGACTGAGCGCACCCCGTAAGAAGCGCTTAACGAGAGGATGGTTATGGGCCAGGAAACCACCAAAAACCAATGCGGCCGAAAGCGATGGCCGCAGCAAAGACGCCCAAGGTCGAAGCCGATCGACCTTTGGCCAGGAGACCCTGACAAAAACCCAAGACCTCCTGAATAGTGCAGGAGAGGGGATCCACTGACCTCTCCGTGCACCATGTGGCAAACAACTGCCATCATAGCCTGTAGGCCCTAAACGTCGAAGGCGCACGGCCTCCTTGAATAGTCGAGACTACAGCAGAAGGGAGGCCTAAGCCTAACCACCTTCCTCTCGGCTTCCAAACCAAGAGCCTGTGGCCTAGGATTGGACGTGAGTAAAGGGATCATTGGGCCTGAGTCAGCGTGTCTGGCGAGTCCGGGAGGGGCCAAGGTCCCCCCTGTGCCATGGACACCAAGTCCGGGTACCACCCGGCACTTGGACTGTTCGGGGCCATTTGTAGCCTGTCTCTCCTGACTCTGTGGAGCAGTGGAGGGAGGAGCCGGAGGGGAAAATGCATAAAGAAGACCCCTCGGCCAAAGTCGGTGCGCCAACGCGTTGACGCCAGAGGAGGCTCGTCCCCTGGTCTGAGTGAGAACTACAGGGGGCATAGAGTGTTTTCAGGTCGGCCACCGGGTGGCCGAGCTGTTGCCAAACCTGCGCCGCCACCCAAGGGGCTAGGCTCTATTCGCCGCGGGCTGCTCCGCTCCTGGACATTCTGTCCGCGCCTACGTTGAGAATGCCGGGGATGTGCCGGGCCCTCAAGGAAAGGAGGTGAGTGATGGCCCATAGAAAGATCTCAGGCCGCCCTCCTGTGGAGCGAGGGAGATCTGGTTCCCCCTTGTCTGTTCAGATAAGCCACCACAGTCGTGTTGTCTGATCGGACTAAGACGTGGTGTCACTCCAGTTCCGCTCTGAAGTGCAGGACGTGCAGGAACGTTCCTCACTGCCTCCATCTACAGGACATTGATGTGGCTGGGCGTCGGAGACCAGGTGCCGCCCGTCGAGCACTGGTCCAAGACCCCCCCCCCAACCTAACAGGGAGGCATCTGTGAACAACTCCGTGTAATGGGGGACACAACCCAGCAGCACACCCTGGCTCAGAAGAACCGGGACGGTCCAGAACTGGATATCCTTCCGTGCGGGCATTGGGGGCCTCAGCCATGTCCTCCTGTCGTGCGCCGGGTGCAACCTGAGACGGGAGTACCACCGAGGCGTCTCATGGGCAGTAGGCCAGCTGTACCACTGGTTGGGCCACTGCCATCAATCCGAGAAGCGATTGAATCTGATGGGACCGGACTTGCGTCCTTCAAACACAGTCTGTTGACCACAAAGCCCAGCCTGAAGATGTAATCCAGCACCACCTCTGTGTGAGCCTGAGCCTCCTGATGGGAGGAGGCCAGGATGAGCCAATGGCTGGTTCCAATACAACGCAGCAGGTCCAGCGCCGCCTCCACGCACTTTCTCCAAGTGCCAGCGAACAGCCAAACGGGAGTCAGCAATATTCCTGGCATCTCCTAGCCATGGAGAAGCGGTGGAACCTTCAGAGCTCCGAAACAATGGAAACCTGGAAGCAAGCATCCATGAGGTTAACAGAGTCAGACAATCGCCCAGACTGACACACTTAACAGGTGTCGTGTGGTCAGCATGCGAAACGGCCTCTAGGCTATGCATCCGTGGAAACCAAGAAGTACGGGGAGCAGAAACCGTTCTATGTCGTCGGCCTTCCATGTAGATAAAGGCCAATAGCGAAGCCCGTAAAGGGCTATGCCACACTCATAGAACTACAGTTACGTAAGTAACTAAGATTTCTCTGCTCTCTCTGCCAGCACCTCCACTCCTGCGCCACGTAACAGGAAGGAGGAGACGCGCAGATCCAAAAAGGGCCGTATGCCGCCGCACTTCTTGGCAACCAAGAAGTACGGGAGTAGAAACCGTTCTATGTCGGCTTCCATGTAGATAAGGCCATAGCGAAGCCGAGAGGAACGCACAACTCATAGAACACAGTTACGAAGTAACTAATTTCTCTCTCTCTCTGCTAGCACCTCCATCCTGCGCCACGTAACAGGAAGGAGGAGACACGCAGATCCAAAAAGGGCCGTATGCCGCCGCACTTCTTGGCAACCAAGAAGTACGGGAGTAGGAACCGTTCTATGTCGGCCTTCCATGTAGATAAAGGCCAAAAGCGAAGCCGAGGAGGGCTATGCACATACTCATAGAACTGCAGTTACTTTCTCCGTTCTCTCCGCTTGCATATCGTAGCAGGAGGGACGGGAGCCAGAAGCTTGGGCCTGCCCACTATGTCCGTAGGGGGGGGTGGGGGGTGCTCGTAAGGGACGTACGAACGAGAACCGGTCATAACGTCGCACCCGCGCAGTCTGCGCCTCCCCTAGGGAATGAGGAGATAGACAAGCATTCCGCCGAGATGCTGTCAAGCTCCGGGCAGAGGCCGAGCGCTCACAGACTTGCCCCTGCTCCTAATGCTGGAAGGGACGAGCAGGCGTCTGATGCCGCGGCGCTACACTAACCGTAAGAGGAGAGGATCTATGGACTGTAGACTCTCCTCCAAAGCACGAGGGAAGCGCGTCGATGCGCGACCCCTACGAGCCTGCACTTGCCCCTGCGTGCTGCGGGACAGCGCAAGAAGGCGTTTGGTGTAACTCCAACAGCAATGCCAGCTGGGGGACCGTCCGCAGCCAGGACAGGTGGAGCGCGCGTCCCCTGTCGCTGCGCAGCACTGACCAGGGAGGGAGCGGAGACGTGATGGGAGCTCCGCTGCTCGTGCATGTGTGACCCTGTGAGAGGGAGCGCATCAGAGCGCGCCCTAAACGGTCCTGCACTACACAAATCCGCATCCTCAAAGCAGAGCGAGGAGCGGGAAAAAAACATCTACATAAAAAGATGAGTAAATGGAGATGATGCACAGAAGCCTGTCTTCTTCCCACATGCTTTCCAAGCGCAGATAGGAGCAGAACACGGTGCCCTGCTACCAGAGCAGCAGCGGTGGGTAAAGAACTGTCCTTACCCTGGACAGCTATCTGAGCTGCTGGAAACTCCGCCCTCACGACAGCGGCTGTGGTGAAGTACGTGGTTCTCACCTACGTCTTCTTCCCTGGGCGAGAGTGGGGGGTCACAGTCAACCTCTGCCCTTTCCTGACGCACTCATCCGCACCGCGACACTCAGCGGGGATGAGAGTGACAGGACAGCTGGAGCCAGCATCGGAGCTATAGCACCAGCCATGAACAGCAACAGAAACGCTACCAGTGCGTGTCTGTTGCATGGTGAGAAGTAACTCTAAATCATAACATAAAGAGCCTCTCCTCTCTCTTACAAGCTCCAGATAAAGGAGCGCGCCGCTCCGGACTCGCGCTCCTGATCTGTGGGAGCCGGAGCCCGAGGAACAGAACGCCGCAGCTGTAAGAGCGTGTCTCGGGGAAGAGCGGCTCCTCCTCCTTCTGACCCGAGCAGAAGAGCGAAGCAGCGGGCGAGCTGCTTTTCTCATGGTCCTAGAGGGAAGACAGACCCAGCCAGAGATGTCTGCCGCCCACCTGTGCCGCGCACATAGACCTACGCCCATGGCGAAAGCTTGTGACATGCAGAGGAAAACAGCCACCGTGGTCCGCAGCTAACTAGGCCCTGCGCTAGTTGCTAGCTAATGCTACGGCCTGTGCAGCATTAGCATAACAGCTGTACACAATACAGTCGTCAGCCTGTCTCGGGCTGGAATAGAGGCTTACCGCCAGATCAGAGCGAGGAAGAGGGAAGCAGAGCCAGACTGATCCCGTCCTGCGCTAGTAGCTAGCTAGTGCTATAACCTGTGTAGCATTAGCATAGCAGCGATACACGACACCGCCGTCAGCCTGTCTCGGGCTGGAATAGAGGCTTACCGCCAGATCAGAGCGAGGAAGAGGGAAGCAGAGCCAAACTGATCCCGTCCTGCGCTAGTAGCTAGCTAGTGCTATGACCGTGTAGCATTAGCATAGCAGCGATACACGACACCGCCGTCAGCCTGTCTCGGGCTGGAATAGAGGCTTACCGCCAGATCAGAGCGAGGAAGAGGGAAGCAGAGCCAAACTGATCCCGTCCTCGATGGATGGAGCCCCCGACTCGCTGCACCAGTCCAGCACACAGCGATACGGCCGGTATGCTGGCACACGGTGTTGGCGCCAAGCAGCAGCCGCGGGAGAAGAGGAACGCCATGTCTTCTTCATAGGGGGACAATCCGGAGGGAAGGAGGCGCTGGAGCCTTGCTCGGCAAGGCTGCAGCACGGACCGGAGGCACGGTCTTCCCCTCGGACATCTCCGGGTCCGGACCGAGATGCTCCGGGGATTCGGGGCTCATGAAGCCACGGCGCCACTCTCGCTTCTCCCTGGGAAGCGAGCAGCAGACGGGGCGGTCTTATCCCTGTGTTGTGCTGCCAACAGAGGCAAGGGAAACAGACGGTCCTCGGGGAGAAGAGGGTCTCACATCTGCCGTACCCACGGTGCTCGACACCGGAGGGTGACAATCTTCGAGCTGGTGAGTACGGCGAATCCCAAATCTTGATTGTAGAGAGTAAATCTTTCTTAAAGAACATGTTAAGAGATCTTCAAGTGCTGAGTGAAAAGAAGGGCGAGCGATAGTGGACAGGGCCTTATATACGGCCAGTGGGGGAACCACGTCCCCATGATTGGAGCGGTACATTGTTTGATCTTCAGGTGCGAGGCGCTGCCTCGAGTGTTAGCCAATAGCGAAGCCCGTAGAGGGCGTAGCACATACGACATAGAATATAGAAATCTATTTGGTGAAAGTCTATTCTTTAACAACTTGTCTAAAAATGTGTCTTTTCTTTCACATAAAGCCTGTTGACTTAATAAAAATATGTCACAGGAGTGACATATCCCAGGTTCACTGAAGGAAGTTGCACCCCACATCTGGCTGAAGCCACACCTTCTACACTGACAGTGTACAGCGCCTGGAGAGAGCCACTAGTGGCCAACAGAGGAATGATTAAGACCAAGGCTAAGACAAAGGGCAAAATAGACCTGATAGTGTTTGTTTTGTGTTTTAAAACGATAATACAATGTGCTTTTAAAGTAGGATTATAAAATATTAAATTGAATATCTGCGACAGATACAAATGTCTTCAGCAGCTGTAAATACCTGCGGTCTCTTCACACCAGAATCCTGTGTGTGTTATCCACTCGACAGCAGACATTAGCCGCGTTCTACACGAGAGTTAAAGTAGATACTGTAGCTGCACGAACACGCCGCGGTTTGAAAGCTTCAAGTTTGTCGCGTGTGAAACGTGAGCAATTTCAAATGATCAAGCGGCTCCTGCTAAGTACGGTGTGTAAGCATCTTTAGTCTGTTCTGCTTTTTGGTGAATGAATCTGAGCCACTACTATGAAATAATGTCTTTAGGATAAAAACAGGAGGTTTACATGATTAAAACAATGAGGACGAGTGTCTTTTTCATCTTTAAACCGACAGACGTTGTGTTTCTGTTGCAGATTCTATAGACTCAGCCTCTTTCATGGAGCAGAGATTATATTGAATAAATCCAGTAGTTGACTTCCTCTGACACTTTTCACTCGCTCACAGAAGAGGAAGTTTCTAGACTCGCTGCATGTGTCGTTCTCCTCAGAGTCCTAGTCCAGTAGGATCGTCTTTTCTTCAGTTTAAAGATCAAATATCTGCTCTAAACTACTCAACTGTGTTTTTAGTCCGACGTGTTTTGTCTGTAATGTGTTTGAAAAGAAAGTCGGCCTCCAGAAGCAGCTGGTCACGTAAAAGAGATGACTGAAGCATGTGAGAATAAAAGGTCAATGACTGATGTTTTCGTCAGTGGCATGGAAAGACTTAAAAGCCATTGCTACAAGAGTAAAACATTTATTAAAAAAAAAAAGCATTATTAACCAACAGGAACAAAAAACATCTTCATTTTTAGCTCTGTGACACTTGGCTTGAACCTCTGTATTATTTTTGTATGAACACGTTCTAACTGTCTCCCTCTCTCTCTCTCTCCTCCCTCTCTCTCTCTCTCTCCTTCCTCTCTCTCTCTCTTCTCTCTCTCCCCCTCCCTTTCCCTCTCTTCTCTCTCTCTCCCTCCCTGCCCCTCTCTTTTTCTCTCTCCTCTCTCTCCCTCTCTACTTTCTCTCCCTTTTCTTCTCTTCTCTCTCTCCTCCCTCCCAATCTCTTTTTCTCTCTCCCTCTCTTTCTCTCTCTCCCTCTCTCCTCCCTCCCTCTTTCTCTCTCCTTCCTCTCCTTCCTTTCTCTCTCTCTCTCTCTCCCTCTCTCTTTCCTTCCTCTCTCTGCCCTCTCTCCCTCCCTTTCCCTCTCTCTCTCCCCTCTCTTCTCTTCTCTCTCCCTCCCTCCCTCTCTCCCTTTTTCTGTCTCCCTTTCTTTCTCTCTATTCCTCTCTCTCTCCCTCCCTCTCTACTTTCTCTTCCTCTCTCTCTTTTCTCTCTCCCCGTCCCTCCCTCCTCTCTTTTTCTCTCTCCTCTTCTTTC
>CM076399.1:21218440-21266015 GCA_038363315.1 Mugilogobius chulae | reverse complement strand
AAGAGAGAGAAGAGGAGAGGGGGAGGAGAGAGAGAGGAATTACAGACGACTCACATCAAACTTTATGTATATTTCACTCATGTGGACTGAGAAGAAGCTGCAAAAATGTGTGTTTTAGTGTCGTGAAAAGCACTATGTCTATCCAGTGTGTCAATATTGATCCTGGTGTGTGTGTTTCCTGTAGCGCAACTGTAAAAATATAACGACAAATTAAAAAAAAACGAACTAATTTTTCTGTTTAGTGTCTGTCCTGTTGGTGTTACTGTTGGTGTTACTGTTGGTGTTACTGTGGTTGTTACTGTTGGTGTACTGTTGGTGGTACTGCTGGTGTTACTGTTGGTGTACTGTTGGTGTTACTGTTTACGTGGTGTTACTGTTGGTGGTACTGTTGGTGTTACTGTTGTGTTACTGTTGTGGTGTTGGGTACTGTTGGTGTTATGTTGGTGTTACTGTGTGTTACTGTGGTGTTAATGTTGGTGTTATGTTGGTGTTACTGTTGGTGTGACTGTTGGTGTTACTGTTGGTGTTACTGTTGGTGTTACTGTTGGTGTTATGCTGTGTACTGTTGGTGTTACTGTTTGGTGTTAATGTTGGTGTTACTGTTGGTGTTTACTGTTGGTGTTAATGTTGGTGTTAATGTTGGTGTTACTGTTGGTGTTAATGTTGGTGTTAATGTTGGTGTTACTGTTGGTGTTAATGTTGGTGTTACTGTTGGTGTACTGCTGTGTTAATGTTGGTGTTACTGTTGGTGTTACTGTTGGTGTTACTGTTGGTGTTACTGTTGGTGGTACTGTTGGTGGTACTGTTGGTGTTACTGTTGGTGTTACTGCTGGTGTTACTGTTGGTGTTACTGTTGGTGTTACTGGTTGGTGGTACTGTTGGTGTTACTGTTGGTGGTACTGTTGGTGTTACTGTTGGTTTACTGTGGTGTTCTGCTGGTGTTACTGTTGGTGTTACTGTTGGTGTTACTGTTGGTGGTACTGTTGGTGGTACTGTTGGTGTTACTGTTGGTGGTACTGTTGGTGTTACTGTTGGTGGTACTGTTGGTGTTACTGTTGGTGGTACTGTTGGTGTTACTGTGGTGTTACTGTTGGTTTACTGCTGGTGTTACTGTTGGTGTTACTGTTGGTGTTACTGTTGGTGGTACTGTTGGTGGTACTGTTGGTGTTACTGTTGGTGTTACTGTTGGTGTTACTGCTGGTGTTACTGTTGGTGTTAATGTTGGTGTTACTGTTGGTGTTACTGTTGATCTAGTGTAACGTGTTTTTTTTGGGTTTGTGTTTCAGGTCCGGTGACGTCGTGGTCTCGCTCCAAAACCACAGGCACCAGCAGCACATGGGTCCTACACCCGCACAAGAAGCCCTCAGAGGTGAGTCCCAAACCTGCCCGGCCGCCGCACTCGCTTCATTCAGACACAGACACCCGAGATGTGACGAAACCAGACACACGCAGAGATTACCAGGGTTTTGTCAGGCACGTGCATTTGTCTGAAAAAGCTATATACATACCTTGCACTTTTTTGTTCGTTTTTTTTTTTTGTGGCACAAAATCTAGGTGCAAATTGTCAAAAACAGAAGGGGGATAAAAAGTTTAAATAATGCATTTTAGTCATTCTGCCACGTGAAAGTGCATTTGCATATTGTGCGCCACGCACTTCAGTAACATGTCTTTTTCCGTGTTCATACCATTTCTTTTCATACGCAAGTAAACTTCTGGCTCACGCTGGCACGTTTCCTCCCAAAATTTACAGATTCCATTCAGCAGCCCCGGGTTTGTTCCGTTCTCTCAGCGCAGCTCTTGTGGCAAAGACTCTACAAACAGGAGCAGTGCAGTTTGTTACTTCATCTTGTCCTGTTCGGAATCACATCGCGCAGAACCGGACCTTCGTATACGCAGACTACGCAAGTTGCATAGGGCCCCGCCTTGTGAATTGAGACACGACCGCTTTCCCTGTGCTGCGCTAAGACTGAAAAAAGCAGACAAAAGTGTCTGATCATTCTCAGCACATGGCGCAAAATCAAAGACTGTGAACAGTTTGGCCCACAAATACATATAGGACAAGTTTTGACTGAACTACAAACACATAAAGCTGATGTACTTAAACGTTTGCAGGTTGCGAAATTTACCGCGGTTAAAATTAGAGCTGCAAAATAGGGCGAATTTCTGCACATTTGTGTTGAATTATTTCAAAAGCCACATTAAACATGAGGCTGTTTGTCCCGGAAAAGTTTCAGATTTCTGTCCAAAATGTCCAGGTGATGATGCAGCTTAGCAGCTGTTACAGCGTCAACGTGAAGAAGGAACAGAGGCTGAGCTCACAGGGAGAGGGACAGGGCTGGGGCCCCATTTGGAAACACTGACACCAAGTCAAACTTGAAGAGGTGCAATAATATAATAATTATAAAATTATGCATAAAATTTAGGATTTGGTCTAAAATAGCTCGTTCCAAATTTAGGGAAAATGCATCAAATTTATTGAAAGGTTTCAAGGACAGGAAACATTACATTATCGCTTTATTGTGAGAAATATTATTTAGCTTACACTTATTTTTGTGTGTCGCTTTGTGTATAGCTTTGGCTTGACTAATAAAGGTTCGTAGAAAAGACTGAAGGGCCCGAAGCTGATTTTTGCTTAGGGCCCCCAAAAGGTTAGATCTGGCTCTGGCATCGCACGTCAACATTCTCGTCTCTCTCACTTTGTTTCTTTGATTTTCCACCAAGCCCAAGTCTAAATGACAGCGCTGAGACTAATGCTGCGTTCAGACCGGAGCGTCGGAGCTCCAAGGTGTCCAGTTTACATGTTAAGTCAATTTAAACCTGCGTCTTGAGGCGTCCAGCAAATTCGCATCACGAATTGTTGTCTAAGGCTTTGAAATTCGCTTGCTCACAAACAGCAAAGTATGTGACATGCATAAAAACTATGAACCTGTAGAGGGATTATCGGTTGACGTTTCCGTTTTAGTGCTCATGTCGCCTGCAGAAAGAGATGTCTGTCTGTCTTGTTGGTCGAGGAAACTTTTTGATAAAAAACAACAAAACGGAACAAGAGCAGCTGTTTGGATCAGGTTTGAACAGATCTGACAGACGTCTGGCTGCTGAAGCTTGATATTCTTGCCATTGAATGTAATGTTTAAGGGTTGTAGGGTCAAATTTCAGAGTTCTCTTGTTACAAGTGTCTTCTCTCATTATTTTACTCTTATTCAGAATGATTCCTGCATGTTTGAGTAATCTTGTATTGTCCTGCAGCTCAGAAAAGCCCTCTTACTACTGCTGTTTTACAATAATATTGTGTTTAACAATAAATAAAATGTAAATTACTGATCTACATATATTATATCTTATTTCTAAATACACAGAAAAACACACAATATGTCTTTTAATCTGTCAGTGCATTAAGATACCCTTCATAACCAGAGCGTTATCTTCTGCTTCTGTTGAAATTCACTTTTTGACTTCCCCTTTCCAAACTAAATCGAGCCACGTGCGTCACTTCACAGCTGCGTCCGAGGAAGGCCCACACAAAACGAGAAGCTACCAATTTAGATCTGGCTTCGGTCCTTTTCCTGGTCCCGAAACTCGACCGCAGCGCGACCCAGAGCAGGACTAACAATCTGCAGCTCTCAAGTGTCTGTGTGATTTAGAAGAATTGGTTCATCACGTTCTTTATGATTCAGAAAAGATATTCATTTTTATGTCATTAACCCTCTTGTGGACAAACAATAACAGTTTTAATCTTGCATTTTAATAACGGTACTACAGATAGATCGGAAAAAAAAAAAAAAATTGGTTATTTTTAGACCGGGAATCGATAAAAAAATTAACTAATTAATTGCAATTCTGAAAAATAAACCGCGTTATTTAATTTTCGCATACCTTTCGAAAACAAGGGTATGCGTTATCAAATTTTTCTCTTCGTTTTGATGTTTAAATGTTAATAACATTTTGAATGAGTCCTATTCATAGGAGGCATTTTTTCCATTACAATTAGAATAAAAGGTCTAATATTTTATACTGAAGCCTTTTGGATTGATTTAGGTTATAATTTATTTTTTAAATGACACCAAAATAATAGGCCTATATATTGAAAATAATACACTGGTCTTTTAATGAAGTTCTGGCCCTTTAAAGCGAACCCTGGCTATAATCACAAGTTCACCCTAAAACACTTATAATACCATCCCTTATATAAATACAGGATAAAAACCTTGGAAGTATTTGTTGTTTTATTAAAATAGTGTTTTAAAGAAATACCTGAAGGCTGCCATTTTGTCCTGGCTGTGACGTCAAATGGTTGTCTGTCTGCCCTCTGGTGGTTGTCATGGTAACAGCCTAGGGAGCAACTATGGCAGGAGGAGCAACCATGGCAACAACCAAAAAGCAACCATTTGACATCATCAACCCAGAATGCATTGCGTCTGGACAATATGGCTGCTGCCAATGGCTCCAAACAATGACAATTTTATAAAAAATAGTAAGAGGTTATATATTTGTTTGTAATTTATTTTAGTAAACATGAACAGTACTAGCATTTAAACCATATTTATCTTTATAGTCCGGGATCCCTTTAAGAGACTCCTGTGTCTCATCACAAAACGAGCTCATTTACATGAATGAAAGATGGTTCAGATACAAACAAACTGATACGTGTGACACGGAGCAGTGGTGCAGAACAGAAGACGGGAGAGTGGCAGAGAAGAACGCAGGCGTGAGAACGCGACAGGAAAGAGCACGAGAAAGTACGGTACGGCCTGCGGGAGATGCGGCCGGTCGCGGCGAGGGTGACTCAAAATGGCACGCACGACCACGCATGTCACACAAGCACACGTACAGAAGGAAAGAGAAGGCAGTAGGCGCTCGTCCTGATGCGGTCTGGCGCTTAGATGTGCGCAGCTGCCCAGGAGGAGCAGGTAAAATTAATCGATGCGTTAAATTATTTTGACGCGATTAAAAGAAAAATGTATTGCACTGCATTAACGCGTTAATTTTCCCAGCCCTAGTTATTTGTACATGGACTATCGGCCTCAGTTTTGTCCAATATCTGATCAGGCTGTTGTTTGGGCTTTTCCTGTGTTTAAGTCGCTCTCACAGTGATCAGCTGAGTCTGAGTTTGGTTCGGCCAAAGAAAAACCCAATCAGTCGATCTCTAAATGGGACTGACATTTTAATACACAAGTTTGCAAAAAAAAAAAAAAGAAGCCTTTTTGACTTTACATCTGTTGTATTTATGTAGTTTTTAAATGTAATTATTCCTTTAACTATCTGTCTACTTACCTGCCTATTCTAACATGTTAATGCACAGTTTTGAGTCTTTGTGTCGTTTGACGGTGGGTAGTAACGCGCTACATGTACTCCGTTACACTACTTAGTGACGTTTGAATAAAATGTACTTCTATGAGTATTTTTAATTGCTTGTACTTTTTACTTGCATGGAGTAAATTTATGACCAAATAACGCTACTCTTACTCCGCTACGTTTCCGTTCTTTTATCAACATTTGTTTTTTTCTCCCCCGCGAACACTTCTCCTCACAGATGAGCACGTGACCATTCTGCGAGGCACACGAAGCAAAACATTTTATTTCTGTTGAGCTGCGGTAAAAACAAGTAAACACAAACGGCAGGAGTGAATGTCTGCGTTGAAGAAAAGGACACAACAGAAGACGGTGAACATTCGTGGCCTCATATTCAAACCGTGTTTCTCTTGAAGAAAACACAAAAGAACTGCTTCGTAATGCGCCGTCTTCTCTGTTCGACATTTCAGCAGACCAAAAACTCTACGTCTAATGTGAGGAAACACGTAAATAATGATCACACATTCAGAATCGTTCATTTTTTTTGTTGTTTCTCTCCTTATGTTTGTGCATCACTGTGACTATTTGTCGGGATGCATCATCTTGAGGTTCACATGCTGCACGTGCACATAAAATAAAGAAAAAAACATCGCCTCATCATCTGTAATTAAATGTAACGCTTTGTGCAGCACCGACTTTATTATATAGAACATGGCCAACATGGAGTTTGTTAAAACATTTTCATTTCACGCCCACAATGCGTCAGTGTAACAGCTCCTTAACTTTTAGGAGCCTCTGCTCCTCTGTGACGTTTATAAACCTGCTTTAATCCACTCGCGTTTCATTGTTAACTTTTATAACAGCGACATGAATGAAACACTCTGCGCTCGATCAGTGACACACACACTGCTCGCCGCTCACTCCGCTGCCCAAGTCAGTGTCGTCTCTGTTCTTTCTGCGACGATGATGCGACTGTGAGACAAATAATCGTTGTAAATGTCCTCATGTCTGTGGCCTCTTCTTTTCTTTGGCACGTCAAAAAATCACAAAAGATCCAAAACTCCTGTAGTGTGCAGTCGGCTTTACACGCTGTTGACCTCCGTCTCTGTGTTGGGCTGGTCGTTTGAACATATGCCTCAGCGCAGATGTGTGATGCGAATGTGGCGCTACTCAGACCAACACGACGCATTTGCCGAGCCGTTTTAATAACAATTTTGAAGTGTTCCAGCATCGAGCCGCACCAAGACAAGTGCACGATGCGGAACGTAACTTTTAAGCTTCGCGATGCACCGTTACACCCCAGAGACCATGTTTAACCAAGCACAGTGAACTGAAACATAATCCAGAGAATCAGGAAAAGTACCTCAGTCAGAAATGAGACGGTGCATTTGAAACTGGTCTGAGGTTTGGGGTGATTTCCTGTTGTTCTTTCATCCACAGCTGCTTCTCTCAGAATGAGCTGTCGGCCTCCCTCTTACACGACTCTCTCAGTGACAGTTTTGGTCTAACGTTGTCATGTGGTTTTTGTGATTTTCCTTTGACACGAGTCGCTCTGCAGGTCGCTCTGGAAATCACCATCAGCCTCACCATCTGAACCCGGTTTTAACACGTTTTCTCTCTCGTTTTAAATAGAAATGACTGTGTTGTTGACATTTCTCAGGCTTTATTTGTGAGTCGACTCATATTCAGACCTCAGAACTTTTACTTCGCGATGCTTTGATGAAGTCTTGTGCTTTGGAAACTGAAACTTTAAGGTTTAATTGGGTGCAGTATCTGTTCTTCACAAAGTCATTTCAGGCTCTCTGGCTCCAGCAAAGCAAAAGTCCAAAAATATTCATGTTTGTCGTTTGCGTAAAGCGTTTCCTGATCCACTGACAGCTCGACTCCAGTTTGTTTTTCTTGCTAATTGCTTTGACCTCTGAGTCGATCGTTATTGTATCCGGGTCGTGACTTTTGACCTGTGACTTGTTAAACGTGTCGCTGGAGGCCCGAGGCTCAGAGTGTTGAAATGAGAGACGATGTGTTTGAGTCTCTGGGGTTTTGTCGGATGATTTGTCCAGCTCGCGTTAGCTCTGTGTTTGGGATGTTTTTTTTAGTGTGGTTGTCAAACTGTAAAAGGAGAAAGTGTGGGTCTGGTTGGTTTTAAATAATGAAAATACAGATTAGATGTATATAGCAAAAATACCATAATATAAATTAAGGTTTAAAAGTTATTTCATAAGGTCACTTCATTCAAATAAATCTAAAATTCACAAACATTCATTCATAAGCAGATACAACCTGACTATCTCTCACATTAATAAAAAAATAATTTAAATACAAATAATAACATTTTAACAGGCAGTTGGGATCACAATTTTCACAAGACTCCCCTGACCCTTCCCCCAGGGCTCCCCTGCAAAAGAGATTCTGAATCTCAGTGGGACTTCCCTGGTTAAATAAAGGTCAATTAAAAAATTAAAAGATGAGATGAGCGACAAGATCAAGACCCATTTGAAATAATTTGCATTAATATTTCAGTTCAATAACATTTTATCCATCCATTCATTTTCTTCTGCTTTATCCGGAGTCGTGTTGCGGAGGCAGCAGTCTGAGCAGGGAGGCCCAAACTTCCCTGTCCACACACACCTCCTCCAGCTCTTCAGGAGAGAGAGTCGAGAGACTAAGTCCCTCCAGCGTGTCCTGGGTCTTCCTCGAGGTCTCCTCCTATTGGAACATGCCCAGAACACCTCCCCAAGGAGGCTTTGTCCAGGTGGCATCTGAAACAGATGCCCAAACCACCTCAGCTGGCTCCACTCGACACGGAGGAGCAGCGACTCTACTCAGAGTTCCACCTGAGCTCCTCACCCTGTCTCTAAGGAAGCGCCTTAGAAGCTCATTTCGACCGCTTGTATTTGCGATTTTGTCCTTTTTTGGTCATCACCCAAAGCTCATGACCACAGGTGAGGGTTGGAACGTATCTTTACCTTTCTACTCATCTCCTTCTTCACCACAACGGTTCAATACAGCGATCACAACACTGCTGTTGTTGCACCGATCCGCCTGTCAATCTCATTCTTCATTCTTCCCTCACTCGTGTACAAGACCCTGAGACTCAAACTCCTCCACTTGGGGCAACAACACTTAAATCTCATTTTTAAGTGATATGACTTTAATCGTTTGACTGAATTGATCCTCTCATCTTTGTATGTGGCTCAGACTCCGCCCCCTTTCTCATCCCTCTGTGTTGAGACATAGCCTTAAAGTTTGTTTAGATGTGAAAAACACTGACACAAGTGTATTTGACACAAGTGTATTTTATTTATTTATTTACAAAGTTTAGAACAACTTTTCTGTGAATATTGGTCTTGTCATGATGAAATAAAAACTGAGACAGAGATTGGACTGTTGTCTGTATGTGGAGGAGTAAAAATCCCAGGCAGCAGCAGCAGGTTCCACGGCGCTCCTTTAATCCTTTAGCCCTGACTCATTGCTGTGGTGGTGTTCAGTTCTTTTCGTGCTGCGATGGATGTGCAGCGTCGAGCTCACACCTGGATCATGTTATTTTGAGGATGTGCAAAAATAAGCAGTTTAAATGTGTGTCAGAGAAACCTCCAGAGGCTCCTTCGTGTTCCCGTCCACGAATAGATCCAGGGACGACTTCAGGACGGTTCTACGCAGACACGCGGTTTAATCTCTTTTTTTTTAATCTCCCATTTGCAGTTCTGAGATACTTGAGTCAAATGAACCTGAGAGGAGGGACTAGAGGAAAGACTGCACCAAGGTCCGGACTTAGAACTTTTGAAGTTTTAAGTCCTATCATCTTATTTCGCCCGCCCACTTTTTCTACCGTTACGCACAGAACTTGGAAACACACTTCTGGTCAGCTCCTCCCCCGTTCATTTCATTGACGTAACCTGCTGAGAAAACTTAAGGTATAAGGTTAAGGTACACTTTATTGTTGAAATTTGTCCTCTGCATTGGACCCATCCTTCAATGCCTCTGGGGCATCTACTCAGGAGCAGTGAAAGCCACAGTGCAGCGCTCGGGACCCATCTCCAGATGTTGTTGCTAGGCTTGGTCAGGACTATCGTAGCTGAGGTTATTACCCTAACGTGCATGTTATTGGTTGCAGCTAACTTGCGGCTAAATCATATTTCAAGTAGGGTTGTCAAAAAAATCGATTCTCCGATATTAATCGATACTAAAACTGGTATCGATACTCGATACTCGTTTGAACAAGTATCGATATTTTAAGCCCCGCCCACTTCCCCCCTCTCGTACGCTAAGCCCCGCCCCTTCTTTCATTGGAGATGGAAATGATGAAACTATCAAATACTATAACCTATATACTGTATGTGTCTGATAATAGAACAAAGCCCATTCTTAATGTAAAGGTTCATGAAATAAAATAAAAAATTAGGTTGGCACCGTGGTATCAAAATCGGTATCGAATATCGAGGTTTTTTTCAAGTATCGAATCGAGTTTGAAATTTTAGTATCGTGACAACACTAATTTCAAGTAGGTTATTTTTTCCAAATAAGCTCTGGTCATTTGCACCAACAAACAAGCAAGGTATATTTTCTCTGGATCGCTTGAAAACGATCGTTTAAGTGTTTAAAAAATCGTTTGCCGCGATAGACCGCGGTTAGTCTATTAGCCACAAACAAACATCAAATGTTGTAAAGTTCGTCACACACAACACATGCTATACCTTGTTTGAAAGCTTAGGACGTGTAGAATTCAGTCGCAGGCGCTTGATGATGAAGCAGCGTATTAAAAGCGCATTTAAATAAACATTTATGTGAAAAATAAACTACTTAGAATGTTGTTTGTGTGTAGGTTTATGTTTCACCATATACCTAAATAAAACCAATTCTTTGTGCTTAGATTCAAAGCAATTCAAAGTTGCATCGACGTGTGGTCTGGATTAAGGCCAACTAGAACGCCTATCGATGTAGCGGATCGTAAGGGCTGTGTATCGATAGTTTGAATATTTAGATGAATCGTTACACCCCTATTGATTAGAAAATATACTTGTTGGCAGTGAGCTATGTATTGACCATAGCACCTCCAAAGAAATGAGTCAGAAGCCGCTACTGCTCAAATCACTTTCAGTACACTTCTTTGTGTATGAATTGTGCTATCAAATAAATTGGCCTCAACTTGAGCTGGTTCTGTTCACATTTGCTCCTGTTCGCTGATTGGACGACTGTACTTCCTGCTTTTCAAAATTGTTGTTCTTTTTGTCAGACAGGAGTGTTTCTTTCTTTACCTGCTTTACATGTTTCAGCTACTTCCTGTAGCCTTCCTCAGAAGCGTCACTGGTTGGTATGGTGACGTGTCTTGTAGGCTGCTTACACGGTTTTTGCCAGACAATAGAGGGAACTTGCGCCCCCTACTGTCTGGCGTCTTCTCCAGGACTGAATCCCATGTGTGTGATAAGGTGTAAGCTCCCTCATCACGATTCATGCTGTTAGTTCCTCGTTTGCGGATCTCGATGGCCTCCCTGATCCAGCGGTGGTATTTGTTACTTTCAGCACGGATGACCCTGGCTTTCTTCCAGTCCATGATGTGATTCTGTCTCTTGTACTTCCTGCTTGCCTGTATTTATTTTCAGGCTCTGTTGTCTGTCTAATTTTTTGCCAAAGTGCTTGTCGTTTCATCGAGCTGAAGTATTTTAATTTAAGATTCATGTTTCGCTTTGCACATTTGAAACTGGCAGCCACAGCTCGGCTCATTCACACTTTTGTCGCGCTCTTTATTGTGCACACATTACACGACACTTCAGACGTACAAGGTAATACTAACTGAATTGTGTTTGATTCAAAACGTCGACAAAAGAAGATTTCTGTTCAGTCTGCCGGGCGAACAACGCAAACGGAAATAATGAGTTAAAGGGAAGTATTCTGCAGCGACGCCAGAAGAGAAGAGAAGACTCAACCTGTGTCATAAAAACAACATTTACTGTGGAAAACTGAAGCTAAAATCACAAAGAAAATCAGTTTAGATGAATGAGAATGTAATAACGGACAGATTAAAGTGACACTGAGAAAGAGAGGAGAGAAAGGAGAGAGGAAAGGAGAGGGAGAACAAAAGGAGAAAGAAGAAATGAGAAAGAGCAAGAAAAAGAGAGAAGGGAGAAAAAGAAAGAGAGGAGAGAAGGAGGAGAGAGAGGATGGAGAAGAAAGATAAGAGAGGGAGAGAGAGAGAGGGGAGAATGAGGAAAGAAGAGAACGAGAGAGAGAGAGAAAGAGAAGAGAGAGAGAAGAAAGAAGAAAGAGGGAGAGAGAAGAAAGAGAGGAGAAGAGATGAATAGAAGAGAGAGAAGAAAGATAAGAGAGGGAGAGAAGAGAGAGGCAGAATGAGGGAAAGAAGAGAACAAGAGAGAGAGAGAGAGAGGGGAAAAGAGAAGAGAGGAGAAGAAGAGAGGAGAGAGAAGAAAGAGAAGGAGAAGAGACGAATAGAAGAGAGAGAGAGAAGAAAGAGAGAGAGGGGGGAGAGAGAGGGGAGAGAGAAAATAGAGAAGAAAGAGGGAGAAGAGAGAGCAAGAAAAAGAGAGAAGGGAGGAAAAGAGAGGATGGAGAAGAAAGATAAGAGAGGGAGAGAAGAGAGAGGCAGAATGAGGGAAAGAAGAGAACGAGAGAGAGAGAGAGAAGAAAAGAGAAGAGAGAGAGAAGAAAAGAGAAGAAGAGAGAGAGAGAGCGAGAGAAGAAAGAGAGAGGGGGATAGAGAGGGATGGAGAGAAGATAGACAACAAAGAAGGAGAAGAGAAGAGAAGAAGAATGATAGATAGAAGAGAAAGAGGAAAAGAGAAGGAGAGAGAGGATAGAAAAAGAGAGAGAAGAGAAAGAGAGGAGAAGAAGAGAAGAGAATCAGAGAGAGGGAGAAAGAGAGAGCAAAGGAGGGGCAGAGAAAAAGAGAGGAAGAGAGAGAGAAAGAGAGAGGAAGAGAGAGGGAAGACAGAGAAGGGAGAGAAAAGAGGGAGAGAGAAGAGAGAGGTTAAAAAGAGAGAAGATAGAGAAGAAAGACGAGAGAGGGAGAAAGAGAGAGCAAGGGAGGGGCAGAGAGAAGAGAGAGAAAAAAAAGTTAAAAGAGAAGAGAAGAAAAAGAGGGAAAGAAAAAGAGAAAGAGAGAAGACTTTTGAGAGAATCGTGTCATAAAAACATTTACTGTGGAAAACATGAAGCTAAAATCACAACGAAAAGTGAGAAAACAGTTTAGATGAATGAGAATGTAATAACGGACAGATTAAAGTGACACTGGAGGAAAGAAGAGAGAAGAGAAAGGAGGAAGAGGAAAGGAGAGGGAGAACAAAAGGGAGAAAGAGAGAAATGAGAAAGAGCAAGAAAAAAGAGAGAAGGGAGAAAAAGGAAAAGAGAGGGAGAAGAGGTTAAAAGAGAGAAAGAGGATGGAGAAGAAAGATAAGAGAGGGAGAGAGAGAGAGAGGGAGAATGAGGGAAAGAAGAGAACGAGAGAGAGAGAGAGAGAGGAAAAGAGAAGAGAGAGAGAAGAAAGAAGAAAGAGAGGGAGAGAGAAGAAAGAGGAGGAGAAGAGATGAATAGAAGAGAGAGAAGAAAGATAAGAGAGGGAGAGAAGAGAGAGGCAGAATGAGGGAAAGAAGAGAACAAGAGAGAGAGAAGAAAAAGAGAATAGAGAAAGAGAGGGAGAGAGAAGAAAGAGGAGGAGAAGAGATGAATAGAAGAGAGGGAGAGAAGAAAGAGAGAGAGAGGGGAGAGAGAAAAGAGAGAAGAAAGAGGGAGAAGAGAAAGAAGAGAGAGCAAGAGAAAAGAGAGAAGGGAGAAAAAGGAAAAGAGAGGGAGAGAGAGGTTAAAAGAGGATTTGGATAGAGAATAGAGGATAGAGAAGAAAGAGGGAAAAGAGAGGAGAAAGAAGAATGATTGACAGAAAAGATAGGGAGAGAGGGGAAAGAGGGAAAGAAGAGAATGAGGGGGAGAGAGGGAAGAGAGAGAGGGAGAGAGGACAGAAGAGGAGAAGAGAAGAATAGAAGAGAGAGAGAAGAAAGAGGGAGAAAAGAAGAGAAAGAAGAATGATAGAGAGAAGAGAAAGAGGAAAAGAGATGGAGAGAGAGGATAGAAAAAAGAGAGACAAGAGAGGGAGAAGAAAAGAGAAGAGAATCAGGAGAGAGAGAGAGAAAGAGAGAAAGGAGGAAGAGGAAAAGAGAGGGAGAACAAAAGGGAGAGAGAGAGAAGTGAGAAAGAGCAAGAAAAAGAGAGAAGGGAGAAAAAGGAAAGAGAGGGAGAGAGAGGTTAATAGAGAGAGAGAGGATGGAGAAGAAGAAAAGAGAGAAGAAGAGGAAAGCAAGAGAAGAAAGAGAGGAGAGAAAGGGAGGAGAGAGGATAGAGAAGAAAGAGGAGAAAGAAGAAGATGGAGAGAAGAGAAGAGGAAAGGAGAAGGAGAGAGAAAGAAAAGAGAGAGAAGAAGAGAGACAAGAAAAAGGAGAGAAAAGAGAGAGAGAGAAGATAGAGGTTAAAAAGAGAGAAGATAGAGAAGAGAGAAGAAAGGAGAGGAGGAAAGAAGAATGATAGAGAAGAGAAATAAGAGAAAGGAGAAAGGAGAAAGGAGGAAGAGGAAAAGAGAGGGAGAACAAAAGGGAGAGAGAGAAATGAGAAAGAGCAAGAAAAAAGAGAAGAAAAAGAGGGAGAGAAGAGAGAGGCAGAATGAGGGAAAGAAGAGAACAAGAGAGAGAAGAAAAGAAAAGAGGAGGAGAAGAGATGATAGAAGAGAGAAGAAAGAGAGAGAGAGGGGAGAGAAAAAATAGAGAAGAAAGAGGGAGAAGAGAAAGAAGAGAGAGCAAGAGAAAAGAGAGAAGGGAGAAAAAGGAAAAGAGAGGGAGAGAGAGGTTAAAAGAGGATTTGGATAGAGAATAGAGGATAGAGAAAAAGAGGGAAAAGAGAGGAGAAAGAAGAATGATTGACAGAAAAGATAGGGAGAGAGGGAGAAAGAGGGAAAGAAGAGAATGAGGGGAGAGAGGGAAGAGAGAGAGGGAGAGAGGACAGAAGAGGAGAAGAGAAGAATAGAAGAGAGAGAGAAGAAAGAGGGAGAAAGAAGAGAAAGAAGAATGATAAGAGAAGAGAAAGAGGAAAAGAGATGGAGAGAGAGGAGAGAGGATAGAAAAAAGAGAGAGAAGAAAGAGGAGACAAGGAGAGGAGAAGAAAAGAAGAGAATCAGGGAGAGAGAGAGAGAGAAAGAGAGAGAAAATGGAGAAGAGAGGGGACAGAAAAAAGAGAAAATATGAAGAAAGATGAAAAGGGAAATAGAGGGAGAGAGAGAAGAGAAAGGGGGGATAGAGGAGAGAGAGAGAGAAGGAAGGAAGAGAGAGAGAGACCGATGAGAACGAGGATATAAAAGAGAGAATGAAAGATAGAGACGAAAGAGGAAGCAGAAAAGAGGGATAGAGAAGAAAGAGAGGAAGAGGAGGAGAAAAAATAGAAGAGAGAGAGAGAGAGAGGCAAGAGAGAAAAGAGAGGCAACGAGAAGCGACGAAACTAAGGAAGAAGGAAAAGAGAGGCAGAGAACAAAAGGGAGAAAGGGGCGAGAGAAAGGAAAAGAGCAAGAAAAAAGATCAGAAAAAAAGAATAAGACGGGAGAAAGAGAGAGCAGAATAGGGAAAGAAGAGAACAAGAGAAGAGAGAATTAAGAGGAGGAGAAGAGATGAATAGAAGAGAGAAGGAGGAAGAGAGAGGAGGCGAGAGAAAAAATAGAGAAGAAAGAGCGCGAGAAGAGAAAGAAGAGAGCAGCAAGAGAAAACAGAGAAAGGGAGAAAGGAAAAGAGAAGAGGACGTGAGGCAAGAAGATAAGAGAGCGCCGACGAAGACAGGAGCAGGCAGAATGAGGGGAAGAAGAGAACTGAGAGAGAGCACGAGAGAGGCAAAAGAGAAGAGACGAGAGAAGACACAGAGAAAGAAGAAAGAGAGGAGACGAGAAGAAAGAGGGAGAAAGAGAGTGAATAGAAGAGAGAGAGCAAAAAGAAGGAGGGAGAGAGAGAAAATAGAGAAAAAGGGGAGAAGAGAAAGAATATGGGAGAAGAGAGACAAGAGAAAACAAAAAGAGGGGAGAAGAGAAGAAAGAAGGGAAGAAGAGAAAGAAAGAAGGGAGAGAGGGGGAGAGAGAGAGAGAGAGAGGAGACGAGAGAGAGAGGGGGAGAGATGGTATAGTTAGAGAGAGAAGGAAGAGAGTGGAAAGAGAGACAGAGCGAGAGAGGAGGGAGGGGAAAGAGAGAGAGAGAGAGACGGAGCGGAGGGAGGGAAGGGGAGGGAAGAGAGGAGAGGAGGAAAGAGAAGACAGAGAAAGAAGAATGATAAGAAAAGAGAGGTTAGTGAGAAAGAAGAGGTTAGAAGAGAGATAAGAGAATGAGAGAGGGAAACGAAAAGAGAGAGAAGAGAGATAGAGAAAGGCAGTAGAAAGAGAGAAGGATAGAAACAGAAGAGGGATAAAGAAGGAAGAAGGAGATACAGAGAAAAGAGAGTGAGATAGAGAAGACAAAGAAGAGAGAAAGATGAAAGAGAGAAAAAGAGAAAGTGAGAGGTTAGAAAAGAGAGAGAGAAAAGGAAGAAAAAGAGAGAGGCGAGATGGGACAGAGAGAGAAGAGCGAGCAATAGAGAGACAAACGAGAAACAGGGGGAGAGGGGATGAGAAAGAGAAAGATGGAGAGAGAAGATGAAAGAGGGGAAGGAAAAGAGAAGAGAAAGAGGAGGGAGAAAGATATAGAAGAGAGGGGGAAACAGAGGAGAAAATAGAAGTGTGTAGGTGTGTGTGTAAGAGAGAGAGGGAGAGAAAGGAGGGAACAAGAAAAACAGACAGAGAAAGGGAGAAAAAAGAGGAGAGGAGAAGAGAGAAGGAGAGAGAGGAGGAGAGGAAAGAGGAAAGGAGAGGGGGAGAGACAGGATAGAAAAAGAGAGAAAACAAGAAAGAGAATGAAAAGAGGAAAAGAGAAAGAGAGGAGAGATAGAAAGAGGGAAAAGAGAGAGGTCGAGGGAGGAGAGAGAGGGGGGAGAGAGAGGAAAAAGAGAGGAAGAGAGAGCAAAGAGACAATTGAAGACCGGAGAAAGAGGAAAGAGAGGGAGAGGGAAAGAGAAGAAAGAGAGAGACAGACCAGAGAGAGGAAAGAAGAAGAAGAAAGAGAGGTGAGAGCGAAGAGAGAAAGAGAGAGCAAGAGAAAAATGAAGAACGGAAGAAAGAGGAATAGAGAGGGAGAGTGGAAGAGAAGAAAGAGAGAACAGACGAAGAGGAAGAAGAAGAAAAAGAGAGGAGAAGAGAAGAGAGAAAGAGAGCAAGAGAAAAGAAGAACGGAGAGAAAGAGGAAAAGAGAGGGAGAGTGAAAGAGAAGAAAGAAAAAAAGAGGATGAGAGAAGGAGAAAGAGAGAGATAAAGAAGAAAAAGTAAAAGAGTAGAAAAACGGAAAAAAAGAAAATAAAGAGAGAAGGTAAGAGAGAGAGAAAGAGAAAGCAAGAAAGAGAGAGAGAAGGAGAGAGAGAGAGAAAGGCGAGGAGGAATAGAGTCTAGAGGAGTTGTAGTTTTCTTCTCCAGGTGAAGACGTGAGTAAGATCCAGACATATTGCATCAGGCAGAAGCAGCTCAGAGTTAAAAAGTGGGTCAGAAAACGTGTTTGTTCCCCTGCAGAGCCTAAAATCTCGTCTGCGGCGGTGGCACGTCGGCGCGGTGAAAGGGGGAGGAAAAAGAGGGAGAGAAAGGGGGAGAGGTGACCTAGATTTGGTGAACGTGTGGCAGAAACGCGCCGCCGAAACAAGCGCGTGATTAATGCTTTTTCACACTCAGGATCTGGCAACGAGCAGCAGAAATAACCTAAATGTTTACGAACACACCTTCTCAAAACCGGACTGTAGTTTATGACAACAGTGGAGTGAAAGTGAGCAGTGAGTGGGAGAAATGCATGAGAGTCAATGGTGTTTGTGTTTTTCAACCTGTTTTTGATAAATGTTGTGTTTTTGTTAAGTTTTGTATTGTGTTTTATCTGGATCTATGGATTCTCGTGATGTTTGTGATTCTGGCAGCCGCAGTGAGCTTGACCAATCACAGCGCAGCAGAAGTGAAAGTTTGAATCAACGCAAACATGGTGGCGCTGACGGATGTAACTCTTCTGTCATTCCCCTGTTGGACTTTTTTGCAGAAATTGAGTCAGTCATAGTTATTAGCTTGACCGTGCTTTCATTATTTAAACTGTCAGAGATTTTCCGGACTGCCAGAGCGCTCCGGAGCCCTTTTTGGTGAAGTTGTGAAAACAAGACACGACAAACAGGAAACCAAGCGCTCGCGGGTGAAGAGAATCCGGTGGTTTTCAAAGTAAAAACATTATGTTTCTACTGCTACAACAAATACGTCAAAATGCTCGACACACAGTATTGACCCTATTTTGGTCCCGCCTACTTTTCTAGGACGTGCACTTCCTGTTTAGCTGCATTTAGCCTGTAGATTTCAGTCGATGGGTTTATTTTAACTGTTATTATACTGAATTAAAATTGCCCCACAAGACAGACAAACAAACACGTTAGCTACCTTAACAGAGCTAAACAGGAAGTGCATTTCCAAGCCAAGTGGGCGGGACAAAATAGGGTCAATACGGTACTATTGAACACACAGGAAATCCAACAGAAAATGAAGTGAAATGAAATAAGCCCAAGTGTTCCTTGTTTACATGTACATGTGCCAGAGATCGCGCAAACTCCCCGAAACTCCCAAGTTGAGCGTGAATCCCCGTGAACTTGTGATCTCGCGAGGCCAGCAGAGTCCGTACATACGCATGCATATTCTGGAGGCAGTGTGAGTGACAACCGGACCCAGACGGATCCGATATGGATCTGGACTGGAGGCAGTGTGAGCCCGGGGTTAGATTAGCAAGACTGGCGTCACGTAGTGCCTCCAGCTGCTAGTTTAGGTATCACAGGACTGCAGACGGTTCTCAAAAAGCAGGAAGTATGGTCGTCCAATCAGCGAACAAGAGCGATGTATTGAGAACCATACCTGAGTTTAGATAACAGACTGTGTATGTTCTCCTTTGACCTTGTGTCAGAATATGATGTTGTACCTTTTAATTTGCAGGTTTATCACAGAGAAATGGTCATAAACACTGACACACACGTTTATGCTGCTTCCTGGATGATAAAACAATCAAAAACATGATTGGGTAGAAAAAAAGTCTTCACCTCCTGTGAAGCAAACGAACCCAATAATGTCACGTCAGACGTTTTCTACGGTTCCAGGTTGGTTTGTTACAGCCTGAAGCTGATTTTGAACCATGAGTCTGGAACATGTTTGAGTTTAAACTGATGTCAGCAGAAGACGTTGTGGAGCACCACAACGTCTTCTGCTGAACCAAGACAGAAAATCATGAGTCTGAAAAAGTGTCTGTAGGTGGTTACCCATGATTCATAGCAAAGCTTATTGCTGATTGGTCAGTAGTTGTAATATTTAATGCATGGATATTTACTCTCTGGCTTATGATTGTTATACTTTTTCAAACCACTAGTCGTGCATATTATACTGTTCCTTTAAGAAAGTTTATTTATTTTTGATCAAGTCTGTCAATGTGAGTGACCTCGAGGTTTCTCTGCTCTGAGCTGTTTGATAAAGTTTATTAACTTGATTAAATATTGTGTTTTCACAAACATTGAGCTCATATTAAATAAATTATAAAAAAGTAAATGATAACTATAGCATATTCTACGTTGTTTGTCCTCGTAGTCAAAGATTAACATGTATGTGCTTGTGCAGAAGCTTCTGGGCCTTTGCAGGATTAAAACTTTTTTTTTCTCATAACATTTGTCCTTCATTTGACTTAAAAATAAACAAAATCTAAGTGTATCTTCTTGTCATGTGTAAGCTGCTGTTTTCGATCAAGCTTTCTTGTTTGATTAAATGCATTCTCTCACTCCTGATCTCTGCTGTCTGCGTGACATTAACGACTTTCATCTCCGACTTTAAACGACTCTGGGATATTTTCAGTTCATAATCATTTAATTATTCTTCATAGACCAGCCTGGAACGGTCCGGCTTAGCTCAAACTGCTCCAGATCAAATTAATCATGAACTTTCCCTTTGTCTCGTGCAGATTTTTTTAGTTTTTTTCCCGCTCTCTTCAGGCCAAAACTCACATCTGCCGAAGCCGTTCATCCAGAGTCGTATTGAGGAGGAACAAAGCCTAATTGCGCGACCTTTTGGAGTGGATTTTTTCTGGCAATCGTCGGTGCCCTCGGCTTTTAGTCCGGCTCTAAAGGACCGCGCCTGTGACTGGATCATGAGAGGTTTTTAATGGCTACAGATGCGGCGTCGGAGAAAGAAACGGGAAGTTGTTTTGAATGTTTCCGTCTTAAGGGTTTGAGCGGCGTGAAAAGAGCTGCGTTTAAAGGGCTCGTGACAGGTTGGACTCAACATTTACTAACACACAGTTAAAGACCTAAATTTAACTTCAGAATAGATATATTGGTAAAGTATCCATCATTAGCCACGCTTCCATTAGCCTGCTTCCCTCAGATCGGTTCATTTTGGAGCAGTTCAGGTCGCCTTTGTTGATGATAGTGAGTGTTTCCACAAAAAATAAAGTGGATTAAAAATACAAAAATATGTATTGTATACTTTCAAGTCAATATTTTCATCACTTGTTATATTCATTTTGTCTCAAGTAATTTAGTCAATTAAAAACTCATTAAAATCTTGTCTAACCCCCAATTTACACCAAAGCTGCAGGCGCTCGTAACTGCAGCAGCGCGTCATACGGCCGTCATACGCGCAGGAGTCGTTTATAATGGAATCAAGTCTGATTTGGTTCTGACAATTTACACCAAAAAATAGGTCGGACTTCTAATTTATCAGCGTCAACGGCGCGTCTCCCGGG
Organism: Mugilogobius chulae; assembly: GCA_038363315.1. NCBI lineage: Eukaryota > Metazoa > Chordata > Actinopteri > Gobiiformes > Gobiidae > Mugilogobius > Mugilogobius chulae. Next base: position 21,245,874 of record CM076399.1, on the reverse strand, counting down.
CGTTTAACCAGGAAAAACACGGGAAAAAGCCGCGCAGAGGCAAAATAAAGTACTATGTGTGACGATAGTGGTTAGTACCGTCCTGGGTGGGAGTCGAACCAGGATTTTTCGTTCCGCAGGCAACCGACAAACACGTTGAGCTAAAGGGAACGCTCCCGTTAGCCCCAGTTTGCCGGTTCTACTTTATACCTGAGGGAGTGAGTTTATCCTTACTGCCACCACCACTTCACCTGTTCTTCGGTCCCTCATGTGGACATTTACACTCCGTTACATATGCTCTTTCAAAATACGTCCACTACAAAGATTACACCACTAAACCAACGTGTACCGTGCCCAGAAGCTCCGTGAACAACCGTGAACATTGCAAACTTTCCGACTTCAAACACAACTTTAAATCACGTCGTTATGAGGCCTTTTCTCCATGAATATGAGTCGGACTGTTTTAAACCGCACATTCATTTTACAGCTGAACTTGTAACGAACGTGTTTGTGAAAACAACGCTGTTCCCTCTGTTGTCAATCGATTTATATGAGCCGGTTTAGCGTGCATGTGGATGAGAGAGCAAGCGAGAGAAATCCTACGCTTTTATTTGCGGGACGGTGTGAAAAATAGAAGAACAATTAAGGTTCTTAGTACAACGTGAAGTAGGCAAAACACCCTGATGTAAAATATGCAAATGCAGCAGCCGCGGCCTGTTAATGAACACCGCACCTCTGATTCACAGTTTTAGGCTCTTCCTCGTTTATAATATGGAGCAGTTTTTTGGTTTATTCGTGTGAGTATGCTCAGGCTCACGTTAGTGGAGCAGCACTGACGCGTCTAGTGGAGATTGATGCTTCTGAAAATACGCGCGTATGACGTGCTGCTGCAGCTCTTGGTGTAAATTCCCAGTTACTCGATCAAAATATGCATTACAGATTAGGACATTTTCTGAAAATCTCAAATGTATTCAAATTTTTTATATATGTGTGTTATGAAAACCTTGACTATTTGGTCAAATCATTGAACGATTTTGAATCGTGTTTAGTCGACTAACTCGTCAGTAGAACCAGTCCACATCAGTCATATTTGATAAAGACATGTGGATGACACAATGTCGTTGGAATATCATAATCGATCGGTCCAGGCTCCCGAGGGTCTTTTATGTGAGCAGCTGACGCCATTCACACGTTACACATGCTTTCTTAAATAAATAAAAAAGAAAATGTACCTGAATTACGTTTCTTACTGGTGTCAATCTGAGTGATTCACAAAAAGACTGTATTACTGTATACCAGGGGTGCCCAACCTTTTTCAGCTCGCGAGCTACTTTTAGTCTGAGCACAGCCCGAAGATCTACCTTTGGATTACATTATTTTATTATTAACAATGTCGAAAAAATTGTTCTTTAGACTAGTCCTGATTAAGACACAGTTAGTTTTTTTAATAGTGCAATAATATTTATTAAACTGTAAGTTATAAACCTGTTAAAAAGTGACACATTTATTTTTGAAATAAATGATTGTGGCTACAACTATAACAACAAAAAGTCATTAAAAAGTTCAAGCTATCCAGTCACCTCACTGGAAGCACTTCAAACTCAGTACTATGAGTGACTGGTGATTACCATGGTAACAGTGAGGGGAGGGGCTTGACAAAAGTTAGCTTTTGTTTTTGACTCGCATTCACAACTGCAAGCTGTTGGACAACAACACCGCGTGAGCAGGTAGGATTTGTGGCACTACCTGTCTCCTCCTCCTGCTCTCTCCCCTCTGTTCTATCTCACCCCTATGAGCGTGTGTGTTCAGAGCCGCGTTGGCAGCGCTCAAGTGCTGTGCGGCTGCTGTGCACTCCAACGAGCAGACAGTGGAGAATTCTTGCTGCCGCATATAAATTAGCGCTCGTATATTGCGGTTGTAATTTGCGCGTGTAGTTACGCGCATACAGCGCTTGTTGATTGCTCGTGTAGTTCGCGCATGTAGCGCTTGTTGATGCCGCGTGTAGTTCGCGCTTGTAATTACGCCTATATCTTGCGGTTAAAGTTCGTATTAACAGACGGGGCTTTGGGAGCTACTTTCACTGCCTCAAAGATCCACTAGTCGATCGCGATCGACGGTTGGGCACCCCTGCTGTATACTGTAATTCCAAGCCTGTGGTTCGAGGGTCAGGCTGATCTAACTGAGAAACTACTTCCTGTTTATCGTCACTTTTTTTGCATTTATTTAACTTTTTTGCAAAGCCACTGCGATAGACCTGCACGGACTAGATTTTCATGACCGCTCTTGCCCGATCCCGACGCCCCCGTGTGCCTGCCCGCCCGAGAAGCTCCCGCGGTCCCGACTTTTTTTTTTTTTTTTTTTTTGTGACACGGAGGTTGCGTGGCGGTCCCAGGGCATCACAACATGGACACAATGACTAAACTCTGCATAACTCTCAGCATCTAGTATTAAACAATTAGGCACCAGCCTAAATAATCTGCAACAAGGCGATTATGTTCGTTTGACACATTCAATCATAAAGCGATGATGTCTGTGTATTTTACCTGAATAGTAATACAAGCTCTTCACACCTCCAGTTTCTTGCCCAGACTACGTGTGTATTATTTCCATCTCCCTGTGCGTAAAAGCCAGTCCTTCATTCATTCCTCTGGGCCCGTGCTGCGGCTGCTGCTGGCGCGAGGACGCACAGATGATAAGCACGCTAGACTAGGAAATACAGCACGAGTTTACGTGTCTGCGCCTCGCAGGTGTCCGTGTTGTGTCTCTCTGTTGACCAGCAGCGCGCACAAAGCGGTATTTCTTTCTTGCTACGTAATATTTTTAAGACAGCTGAGAGAACGCGAGTCCGGTCGGGACCGAGGTGTTTGGCCTTACCGCCCGGTCCCGCCCGAGGCAACGTTAAAACCACCCGATCCCGAGGGTTTGCTCACAGGTCCCGTGGGTCCCGCGGAATTCCCGCCCGATGCCTCTACTCTGCGACTCTGAGCTGTTTTATTCAAAGCATTTACGTAGGCTGGATTATGCTGGACACAATAAGCAGGGGATTTACAGTTTTACAGTGTTTGTCTCAACAAACAGGAAACAGCTGATGCTAATGCTCTAGCTTTGCACAAAACGACGTATTGGCGCACTCAAAGCGCATTGACGCACTTTCCTTATTGTTGTATAAATCCATTTACTTAAACAAAGACTCAGATGTCCTGAGGCTTTCCAGGCTTTTCGAGCTGCGCAGGTAAATTGTCAACTAAAGATCACAAAACTCTTTTTAAAAGAGAGTTTGTCTGAGTTTGATTAGAAGACAGAATTCTGTTTTACATGTTTGTTGTTGCACCAGGAAGAAACCTACGCAGTGAGAATGTAAACTGCTCTTCATAAAGTGTTGAAGAAGCTTTTTGCACAAAAGAACAACTGCTTGTCTTCATGACTAAATAAACTAAATCTACACTGTGTGGTTTATCTCTTCCAGAGCTGCAGACTCGGAGCAGCAGTGAGAGTGATTAATCCAGAGCCTTTTCTAGACGTGAAGACATTTTGAATCGTCCTGAGTGCGTTAGACTAATGACTACACACGTGCGTCGTTTCTGAGCTGAGAAAGAGGAAGTGCGTTTTTTTGAGTCGTGTTTTCGGGTCTTTGTGCCGGAGCCGAGCCGTGTTGGCTTAATGGCACGATCCCATTGACTCTGGGTTTAAAAGGGTTTCAGGGTCTGAAGAAGTCGAAGCTCAGCGGGAGAGAGAGAGGTCTGCAATGGTATCTGAGAAGGAGGAAGAGAGGGAGGGGAGGGAGGAGTCTGCAATGTGTTTCTGGGGAGAGGAAGGAGGGAGGAGAGAGAGAGAGTCTGCAAATGGGTTCTGAAGAAGAGGAGAGAGGGAGGAGAGAGAGAGGAGAGAGAGAGAAAGTCTGCAATGTACATCTGAAGAAAGAGAGAGAAAGAGAAGGAGAGGAGAGAGAGAAAGAGTCTGCAAATGTGTATTCTGAAGAAGAGAGGAGAGAGAGAGAAAGGAGAGAGAGTCTGCAATGTACCATCTGAAGAAAGAGAGAGGGGAGAGAGATAGAGAGAGGGGAGGGAGAAAGGGAGAGAGAGAGAGAGGAAGAGAAGGGAGAGGAGAGAGAGAAAGAGTCTGCAATGTGTTTCTGAAGAAAGAAGAAGAGAGAGAGAGAGAGAGAGAAAAGTCTGCAAATGTGTATTCTGAAGAAAGAGAGAGGAGAGTTCAAATGTACCATCTGAAGAAGAGAGAGAGAGGAGAAAGGAGAGAGAGTCTGCAAATGTACCATCTGAAGAAAGAGAGAAAGAGAAAGGGAGAGGAGAGAGAGAAAGAGTCTGCAAATGTGTATTCTGAAGAAAGAGAGAGAGAGAGAGAGAGAAAGGAGAGAGAGTCTGCAATGTACATTGAAGAAAGAGAGAGGGAGAGAGAGAGAAAGAGAAGAGTCTGCAAATTTACCATCTGAAGAAAGAGAAGAGGGAGAGAGATAGAGAGAGAGGAAGAAAGGGAGAGAGAGAGAGGAAGAGAGAGGGAAGAAGAGGAAGAGAGAGGGAAAGAGAAGGAGGGAGGAGAGAGAGGTCGGGAGAGAGAGAGTCTGCAAATGTGCCATCTGAACTCTGAAGAAAAAAAGAGAGACAGGAAAGTGAGAAAGAGGAAAGAGAGAGGAGAGAGAAAAAATGGAGTGAGAGGAGGAGAGAAAGAGTGAGAAGCGAGAGAGGAGAGAGAGGAAGGGAGGGGGGTCAAAGTAGTTGTGACTTTGCTGATAAAGTTGTAATAATCTCATATTAACAGAAAAATTTTTTTTTTTTTTTTTTTTCATCTTATTGCTGTTGTTGTTTTTTTTAATCTTGAAAGGGTTAACTACTGTCTCGATACTGCCCACTCCCCAACTTTTTTTTTCCTGTCTCGTACCGATCAGTAGGAAATAGAGTTTAGATTAGGCACAAAAAATCCAGCTCGAGCCCGTGCATGTCGTGTCCGAACCCGACCGGAACCAGAGTCAGTCTCTGTGTGTCTGAGCCTGAAGTGAGCCCGCCTCGCCCACTCACTGAACTGTGGCATTTTAATGACAGAAAAAGCACATTATGATTCTATATGTTTACATGTGTCTCTCCACTAAAAGCACTTCTTCCACATTTCTCTCTCTCGCACTTGCTCTCTTCTTTCTTTTCTTACCATGCACGTAACATGTGCGCGCTTTCTCTCTCTTCCTCTTCACCTTTTCCTTGGTCCCGGGTCCAATTCAATTAAAACAGTCTTCAGTGCAACCCCTTCTGTCAAAAGTCTGCTCTGCTTTATAAATCCTTGTGATCAAATCAGTCTGAATATTATGCATAAAAATGTCTCCAAATGCTAAAATAATCCAAACTTTGCCATAACATCCTCGTCTGCAGTTTAAAGCTTAATCCCAAATGTGAACCACCGAGGCGTGTCTGTGCTGCAGGTAAATAAGTGCGAGTAAGAAATAAATGTAATCCAGCCTTCTTCATTTCTCCTTTTATCTCTAGTAAAGAGAGAGGTAAAGTTTTGTGTCAAAATCGTTGTTGTTCAGCGCCGTGTGTGGCGAGTGAGGCGAGTGAAAGTGAAACTTAACTCACTCCATGTGGCAGTCCACGTGAGGAACAGCTGATTCATTTGCATGCGCTTAGTTTTGAGTCATAAATGAACAGACTATAGGCCTATGTGTGTTTTAAAATATAGTTTGACAAATATAACATTGTTAAAGGCTGAAAAAATAGTCTTTGGCTTATAATTAATATTTGAAAAGAAGCAAGAACCGAAAAAAGAACTGTTAAGGAACCGGTCCCGAAAAGCAAGTACCGTTAAAGTACTGGTATCGAATACCAGTACCTCTGCGTCGTGGCCCGAACCCGACCAGGCCCGACAACTACGTGAGGGCCCGGGCTAGCTTCGAGCTTGGGTCCAGAATCTAAACTCTAGCAGGAAATATAATCCCAAAAGACAGGGCTGTAGTTACGCAGTGCACCTTTAAAAGTCTTGTGTGTGTGATCCTTAAGTTTCAATGAGAAATGTGAACAAAACAAAACTTAACTGTATAGCTACTTTTTCCAATTTTCTTGTGTTTGCAGCTGTTACGAGAGAAGTTGACGCCTGCATTTTTGCCACTCACTGCTGACACTAACCATCCCGTGTTGCGATGTCACCTGTTTGCGTTGCGTTTTCTCATAAACTCCTAACACAAACCCTCGATTTTCCTCTGCGATCTCGAGTTTTTACAGACTTGTCGGTCGTTTATTTTCTCAGCATCGATTTTCCCCGGGAGCTTTGATCTTAGCCAGGCCGTCCAGCTCAGCCAATCACGGGCCAGACCCACGCTCCATGTGCCGGCGCTAAAATTAGCCCCTCTCCGGTCCACATCTGCCATGACGCACGAGCGCTGACAGGTACAGCCGTGACGCGCACACACACAGGCTTCTCTTCTCTGTCACACTCACACACTTTTACTTTGTCAAAATCAACTTGTGAAATCATTTGACTCTAATGCAGAGCTGGAGTGAGGATGGCAGTCTTTATTTAGTTGTAGTCTTAGTGTTCTGACTAAATTTACGTTTTAGTCTAGTTTTAGTCATCTGATCTGTCAAAGTTTTACGTTTTAGTGAACTAAAATCTAATTAAATTTAGTCACTAAAAGACACAACTGATACAGTTTCCTGTGGATTTAAAAATCATTTAACTACAAACCTTATAAAAACAGTGAAAGTATATGCCGTTTAACTTTGTCTAGAGTCATTAATTAACTTTAACACATGAAGCTTTTCTTTGTTTACCATAACACAGCTTCTTACTGGTTCACAGCGGTCCAGATTTTAGATGCTCCTTATGGAAGCCACAAGTGCGCGCCTGCTGCTATAATTGCGATGATTATTTAATTGCGGCACTTAATTATCGCGATTAGTGATAATATTGTACATTGTCCCATCCCTAGTCGGAAGTTGCTTTCAAGCCACATTTCAAAACATTCAAGAAGGTGAACGTAGCTGATTCGACTCGTGCTTCAGTTTTGAACAATGAACGTATCAATTCCTTAAAACCTGAGCAGCAAACCGTGTTCAGGGGCTTCAGACTGAAAAAATCCTCGCTACATGTTTACGAAAACATCGTGTCGCTGTTTTGGTGGAATTTCTGGGTTTTCTGTGATAGGAAAGGCCGCCAACGAAATTGAAACCCGCCGCTTTGAACCCAGACCCTCGCGGTTTGTAAAGTGTCTGTCACAGAGTATAGCTCCCAACTGGGGGGCCCTGAGATTCCAGGGGGTCCCCAGTAGGGCTGCACGATATATCGATATTAATCGACACCGCGATATTGACAACTGCGATTAGCTAATCACAAAAGCCTCGATATTCCTCCTTTTCTTACACATAAGCCTTCTTTTTTATTTTATTGGACACAGCACACTATGAAAGTGAAACAGAGCAGCACCACAGCGACTGGCTTTTGAACTGCACAACACGACTAAACAGAAGTCTATAAACACTGCTTTCATGACCGTTCTAGTGTGTATTAATAAACCACTCATAAATAAAAGTCCGTTTTAAAGTCGCATTAGCCGCTTACCTGATCAAGTAAAGCATCGATAGTTTCCCAGCAAATCCAGTCTGTTTTCTTCACAAACATAAAATCCAATAGAATAAAAGCTGCATGACTGATATTAGTCCATAAACACTACAGTGTCGCAGGTTTGCTCAGTCCTTGTGAGATAAACATTGTTTTGAGAGTTGTAGCGAAGATGGCGCCATCTGCTGGTGTCAATGTATATTTCTATCACAGGTACAGGTTAAATAATAGTCTTAAGTTACTTTAGTTACTGTTTATACAGGCCAACTTAATGATCAAGCACAACATCCAGTCAATCTTGTAGCTTCAGAACTATAAGCCAAATTATTTATAGTTAAACATTCATTAGGAGGGGTAATTGAATATGTGCAAAATAATGCAATAGAAAAAAAATGGCAACGATAATTTAATCGCATTAATCCATGTGACTCGATTATTATTAATCATTTACACAAAGTTCAATAAAAGCAGTTAAACTATTTTTCTCAAAAGTGCTTTTTTATATTTAGGGTTTATTTATACATGAAAATCTGCATTTTTTTTTTAGATACAATTTAGCTATATAGCTATAGTTCACTAGTAATAACATTTTAACTGTCCATTTGTTCCTAATTAAACCAGTCATGCACTAAAACACAGTGGAAGGAAACAAGGCCTTTTAAAGTTCAAATAACATCACAAACACGTGTTAAAATTGCGCATCGCGTATCGACGCTGAATCTGGCATTTTAATAGATGTAAGTTTATCTTTAACACACGTAGCTCCTGGTCTGGTCTTTGATAATTTAAACATCAGACAACTTCTCTGCTGTCGAAGCAGATCACTTCCTGTAAAGTAGCAAACGAAATCTGACTGATGAAGAAAAAAAAAAAAATCAATGTTAATATACCTGATTAACAAAAAATAATCGAAAGAATGCCACCCGAAACCGTAACAAATCGCAATATCAAACAAAAAATCGCAAATAGATTTTTTGTCAATTTCGTGTAGCCCTACTCAGGAAGGGGGCTTTGAGGAAAAAAGGTTGGGAACCACTGGTTTATCGGACTGGCTGGTCAGGCAAGCTTTTACCAGCTTCTGCTCGGCAACACGTGAAACAATCCGTGCGTGGCTCCAGCGGCCGCAGGTTCCACTCACTTCATCTCTCCTTCTCCTTTCATCAGATTTTGTTTTCTTTTCCGTTGACGAAAATGTTGGTTTTTACCGTATCTTTTAGTCGCTATGATATAATTTTTATTTCGTTTTCATCTCGTTTTCGTAAAAAATCTTTGTTGACTTAAAAAAAATTAACACTGAAGGATGAGATTAATCAAAGAGCTATGAACATGACCATGAAGAGTGTTTGCAAAAATCGAATTGAAAATAATGTCAAACAAGCCATCAAATTCTTCTATAACCTGACTTTCTGATTGAAAACTGGGCTGCAGGGTGGATTCAGGCTCTAGTCTTTTTCATTGGCGGCTGTTTGAATTCCTCCTTCTGGACTCGAGTGTTGTTTTTGTCTGAACTGCTGATTCAAATGAAATACACTGATAAACATCTAGAACATCAGCAGAAGCAGAGTGCATCATGGGAAAGCACCGAAAGCCACATACAAAACAGGCTATGAAATAACTGCACTGAGCTGATGGAGACTGATCATTACCATAGATTTGGAGTTTGCATGTTCTCCCCATGTCTGCGTAGGTTCCTTCAGGTGCTCCGGTTTCCTCCTACAACTAAAAACATGTACAATGCACCTCCTCTCTCTCTTCCCCAGAACTACAGATAGAAAGAAACTGTAAAGGCTACAATCTGGTACCAGGATCTCTGTCGTTGTGCTTAATGTAATTGTACATTGTCCTTAAAGGAGACCTATTGTGTTTTTTTTTTTATATTTAGTAAGAAACTAGAAAATAAACAGATCAATAATTTACCTTTTGTTCATTGTAAAACACAAAGTTGATCTAAAACGACTTAAAAATGAAACAGCTCTTCTGACTTCCTGTTCAAAACTGCAGAACTGATAAGCCCCGCCTCCTCATTTTAAAATGTAACTGTGAGACTTAAAATTACAAATAATTATCATTGGAAAGTGGCCCTGGGACAGTTTTAAACCATTTATGCTTCACTTTGAGTTTTAATCTTTTGAATTATAACAAGTAAATACAGACAAGTGGGAGGGGATAGGTGGTAGGTGAGAACAGGGATTATCTGAGCACTTGAGCTCCATCTGAAGAACAATGCAAATACTCCAACATGAATGAATCAATTCAAATATAACTTTCAGTAAAATATGAAGGGAGGCCATTATAACAAGGTTAAAAACTTAGAAAAGTGAATTTGACATAATAGGTCTCCTTTAATAAACATTAGTCATAAATACAGTACATGTAGCTAGCTAATAAGAGGAGCACACATCAGCATATTTAGCATTAGCTTCAAGACACGGAGATTAGTCATTTTTATTTAACCTAATTTTTTCTAATTTAGCGTGTTTGGGTGGTCAAATATAATTTGTTAATTAAACCCATTTTTTTTTTTTACATTTTTCAAAACCAATAAAATTCCCCAAGTTTTCCAGTAACTGCTTTTTCCCCATTTTAGCTGTGTTTTGATTTGTCTCTATACAGCCCCTTTTCATGCCACGTCACAGTGCCGTCACAAAAAAGACGAAAACTCATAGCCGACGCATTAAAAGTTCGAGGTTTTATCGTGGTTAAATGTCGTTTTGTTGTGAACTGTGACTAAGACCTTTGTGTCTAAAGTTAGCCTGACCTTACCCAGACGTGCAGGTGCAGTTTCATGAACAAAATGGTCTGTTTTATTTAGAAATGTAGCTAAAACTGTACTGTTGTCAATCATTACAATTTTTATACACAAGACCCTCATTTATTGCTTATTGCAAACAACCAATTTTGTCGGACTAGCTAAGTAATTAAGAAAATAATTACTAGTAAATGTTGCCTCTGAAGCACTAATAAGGGGTGCACACATGAGCATATTTAGCATTAGCTTCAAGACACGAAAGAACCGTTAAAAGACAGCATTTTAGCCACTACTAGGTTTAGCCACGTAAAGCGGACATGAAACAAATGTAAAAATCACCTCTTCCAGATCCAAGACAGTTCCGACCAGAATCTGACATTTTTTCTGCTTTTGTGTTTAAAAATCTCTCCAAAAACCTGTTAGTTTACACTGGTTTAAATAGAGGCAACGTCTTTTTCTGCCTCCGGCTAAGCTCCGCCCACCAGAATTCGCCGCAATGTTTACTAACATGCAAGAGGTCTATTGGCTCTCATACATTTTTGACACTCGCTGTGGAATGCTGTCATGTCATCTGCCTCATCTCTATAGTAAAATCATCACTACAAAACTCTCAGTATGTGTTGATCCCTAAGAACCTTAATTCTCTGCACAATCTAGTTTTATCTTTATCGAATTTCCAAAGAAAGTCTTAAATATCTCTTTGCTTAATCAGTCTAAACGCGCCTAAAACTTTTACAAACGTGACTAAGCGTTCTCACAATCCGCCAGCCCTGATTTAAATGAATTTGTCCTCGGCGAAAAGGTCGTTTTGTTATTTGTCCAGCGTTTCTGCGGCGGCGAGAGCAGACTTGTCATTTCCATTTCCAAATCCTGATTTATCAAATTTGGGAGAGAGAGCGCAGTGGAAATTCAATCAGACCTGCTCCGGCTCGGCACAAAGTTATCGTCACATCAACGTTCGATAAACAGAAAGAAAAACATGACAAATGATAAAAGTGATAAAAAGCAAAGGGGTTCGAGGTTACTACGACAACCAATCTGCTAAAAAATGTTTGTAAATGGCTTTTTCTTAAATACAGCTGTTTCTGCCTGTCGTGGATGAACATAACTAAGTCAAACTCAAATTAAATGATCCTCTAAACGACTGTATCTCTGTCGTTTTAGATTTGTGGCCTCATTTAAAAACATGCTAGCTCGCTAACTAAATTATGTCCTGAATGTTTGTTTCGTTGTCATAATTTTGTATTTCCTCGCCGAACAGATGGTTAAGGATGTTCGAATTCTTTTTTTATTTGGTGAAAACACAGGCTTTTGGGAACAAAGTTACAAAAACAGACAAACAAATAAAAGTCTGTCTGTTTTGTAAGAAAGTTTTGAAGGTTCTATAATCTATTTTTGCTTCATTAAACAAATAAAAATTATTAATTATAAATATAAATGTTTTGCTTCACATTCTTAGCTTCTTAATTGTTCACCACGATGTGTTTTTAAGTATTTTTGCAGCTGTTAGGAGTGAGACAAGCTGCTATGCTAACAGCACAACTTTGTGCCTGTAGCTTTACTTCTCTTACTTTGTTGTATTCGTTTTGAAGTTTTAATTAAACACAGACAAAGCTAAACAGTTAAATACAAACCCTCCTTACAGATTTCAACATAGACAATTACTGTAAAATGTAGGGTTGGGACGAGACGAGCCATGAGATTGGGTCCACGAGATCGAGACGAGACAAGATTTTTAAATAATTTGCATTAATTGTTTCAATTTAGACTCTAAACAAGGCAAGAAAAAAAATGATTTGTATTCTTTATTATTGTTAGTTTGTGTTCTTTTAGTTTAGCTGGATTTTTATTATTTGAACGATATGAGTTTTGACTGAAATTGATCCGCTCAGACTCCGCTCCTACTGTTCTGTGAGCGGAGGAAAAGTAGTTCCAGTTTCCACTTGTTTGGGATCAGAGCAGCGTCTCTCTCCGCGTACATGACGTACACTCCTCGTGTCAGCGTCTCTCTCCGCGTACATGACGTACACTCCTCGTGTCAGCGCCTCTCTCCGCGTACATGACGTACACTCCTCGTGTCAGCGCCTCTCTCCGCGTACATGACGTACACTCCTCGTGTCAGCGTCTCTCTCCGCGTACATGACGTACACTCCTCGTGTCAGCGTCTCTCTCCGCGAACATGACGTACACTCCTTGTGTCAGCGTCTCTCTCTGCGTACATGACGTACACTCCTCGTGTCAGCGTCTCTCTCCGCGTACATGACGTACACTCCTCGTGTCGGCGTCTCTCTCCGCGTACATGACGTACACTCCTCGTGTCAGCGTCTCTCTCCGCGTACATGACGTACACTCCTTGTGTCAGCGTCTCTCTCCGCGTACATGACGTACACTCCTTGTTCAAAACTAGGGCTGGGCGATTAATCGCATTTGCAATTATATCGCGATATGACAAGACGCGATTATGTAATCGCAGAGACGTGCGATTATTGGCCACGTGAGTTTTGTTTTGGAAGTAATTGAAGCGCTGCGTGTAAGTGCGGCCGTGTGACTGCAGCGCCTCCGGTCTGCAGCTTCATGTTACGCTCCACCGACACCTCCGTGTGCTTGTGCTTCACTTTTCTCTCTGTAATTCGTGTGCTCATGAGATCAACGACATGTAATGACAATACCAGGCTCACCGGTGTAAAACTGTGCTCTTGTCAAAACTACAGCAAAGGATTTAGGCTTAAATCGGCGGTGAACGAGGTGAGCCAGTAGCCCTCGCTGTACTCGTTCTTTCTCTCTTTTCTCCACTCTCTCCGCGAACTCTCTTCGTTAGTGACACGAAACATAGACATAATAGTTGTTTCAGGTGAATGTCTATCGCTTCTCGTTGCCTTTTAGCGCGTATGTGCGTGTGCCTCTGACTTCAAAATTCCACCGCGTTACGAGTCCGCGCTGTAACATGAAGTGGTCCGCGGTGACGCGCTGCCAAACGAAGGATAAACTATTTAATTCCAAACACGGAGCACTCCGGTTCTCTGCGTGGACAGGGACAGGTAATCGTCCCGCCTTCTGTCCTGTCTGTGGAGCGTTGGATGAGCGAGTAGTTGAGACGGAGAGGGGGAGAAGGAGAAGCAGAAGCAGCAGCAGCAGCAGCCGAGAGACGTGTGCGTAAAGTTAAAGGGGAACACACTTAGCTTAATAGGAAAGCATATTTTACACTGAGTAGCTCTGGAATGAAATATAAGTTACAGATATCACTTATTTGAACTTAAATAAAAATGAACAGTGAATGAATTTGCACAAGTTCAGTATAACTGGTTCATGTGTGTAAAAAGCAGAGCTGGTTAGGCTATAGCCTATATAGTTTTATCCACCTTCACAATTAAACGAGTTAATTAATCTTGTTGATCTAATCAGTGTTGGGGGTAATGTATTGAAAAAGTAATTAGTTACTCATTACTTTTTGAAAATGTAATTAGTTACACTACTTAGCAAAAGAGTTGCTTAGATTCAAATTCAGTAATAAAATCAATATTAAAAATGATTCTGTGCACTGTTCCAGCTGCAGATCTGTGTCTCTGTTGTTTTATCTCACACAATAAGTCACTTTTGTAGATTATTTATTTATTTTTTTACTTAAAAGTGAATAAGAGTATTTTGTTAGTAACTGTAATTTAATTACAAGTCTTTTCACAGTAACCAAGTTACACTACTAGTTACTCAAACATGTAATTACAGTAACTAAGTTACACCCAACACTGGATCTAATTTAGCCAAAAATCATTTCACAAGTACATTTCTAGCAAAATGTAACAATTCTTATAATAATTTGTTGATTTTGTGTTACTTTTGCTCATGTTTTAATGCTGTGGGAGAAAATCGCAAAAAAAATCGCAATCGCAATATTTCCTGGAAAAAATCGCAATTAGGATTTTTGGCTAAATCGCCCAGCCCTATTCAAAACTTTCCACTGCCTCTGTGAAAAGGTTAGTGTTCCGTGTTTTCTCTCACTCACTCTTTTCATTGTTTGTAGCTCCTGTAGCGCACTTATATGTAAAACAAAAAAGTTTTGAGTCCGTGCCGCCATCTTGCAGCGTCACCGGGTCAGAGAGGCGACGTAACAAGCATGCGCAGTGCGAACGGAATTATTTTTATTCCAAATACAACGTTTACATGAGAAAGGAATAAAATTATTCGGATTTAAAAGCGGAATAAACCACCCACTTTATTTGGAATTAAGTTTAAATCCGAATAAACTTTTCATTAGGCTCTATATACAGTTTTTGATAGTGTCATCATTTCCACCTCCAATGAGAGAAGAAGGGGCGGGGCTTGAAATATTGATACTTGATCAAATGAGTATCGAGTATTAATACTATATTTAGTATCGATTAACCTAACCTCGGTGACCTCAAAGTGTCTCTGCTCTGAGTTTATTTACAGTTAAATATTGTGTTTTCCCAAACGTTAAAGTGCCTCAGACAGATTTCACTAAAATAAAGTTAAGATCATTAGATTTAAGATTTCACTAAACATTGCACCAAGTTTATTCCAGTTTAGCCATTTTAGTCATCCAATCAAAGGAGCATCAGGAATTCGAGTGTTGAGTGTTCCGGAGTTTGAGTGTCTATTGCATACATTATTGCCACACATCGCGGACATTTAGAGCACGGTGATGTCGTCTCTGTGAAGGTGAAAATGATCCGTATCAAACGTACAGTGTAAGTCGCTTTTTGTTGTTGGAAATAGGGCTGGGCGATATTGACAAAAATGAATATCTCGATCATTTGTTGGCAAATCTCGATAACAATATATGGACAATGTTTTGTCAGGTCCACCTAAACTTGAAAAGTCGATCTTCAAACTTGTTACTATATCGGAAAAACATCTCAAATTGATTGAATTATACTCAACAAAAATATAAACGCAACACTTTTGTTTTTGCTCCCATTTTTCATGAGATGGACTTAAAGATCTAAAATTCATTCCAGATACACAATATTACCATTTCTCTCAAACATTGTTCACAAATCTGTCTAAATGTGTGATAGTGAGAACTTCTGCTTTGCTGAGATAATCCATCCCACCTCACAGGTGTGCCACATCAAGATCTGACATCATGATTAGTGCACAGGTGTACCTTATACTGCCCACAATAAAAGGCCACCCTGAAATGTGCATTTTGTCTCACAGCAAAATGCCACAGATGCCACAAGCATTGAGGGAGCGTGCAATCGACATGCTGACAGCAGGAATGTCAACCAGATCTGTTGCTCGTGCATTGAATGTTCATTTCTCCACCATAAGCCGTCTCCAAAGGCGTTTCAGAGAATATGAAAATGTCCCAGTTCTTGCATGGCCAGCATACTCACCGGATATGTCACCCATTGAACATGTTTGGGATGTGCTTGACCGGCGTATACGACAGCGTGCACCAGTTCCCACTAATATCCAGCAACTTCGCACAGCCATTGAAGAGGAGTGGACCAACATTCCACAGGCCACAATAGACAATCTGATAAACTCTATGCGAAGAAGATGTGTTGCACTGCATGAGGCAAATGGTGGTCACACCAGATACTGACTGGTTCTGAGTCCCCAGACCGCCAATAAAGCAAAAACAAAATGCACATTTCAGGGTGTCCTTTTATTGTGGGCAGTATAAGGTACACCTGTGCACTAATCATGATGTCAGATCAGCATCTTGATGTGGCACACCTGTGAGGTGGGATGGATTATCTCAGCAAAGCAGAAGTGCTCACTATCACACATTTAGACAGATTTGTGAACAATGTTTGAGAGAAATGGTAATATTGTGTATCTGGAATGAATTTTAGATCTTTAAGTCCATCTCATGAAAAATGGGAGCAAAAACAAAAGTGTTGCGTTTATATTTTTATTGAGTATAATTTTTTGAGTGTTTATAGTGATTTGACTTTCTTAAATAAAGATTTGCCAATAGTATAAGTAAATTTAGTTTATTCAGAAAGTTTTTTTTTTATTAAATTAAACTCAATGTCAAGTCAGTGTGTATTTTTCTTACTTTATGTAAAACAACTTGTTTTATGCTTGTTCCATTGACAATCTTAGTCGAAAACCAATAAAAATGTACTTAGACGAAGTAAATTACTACTTGTTCCAGGCACATGTTGCCTTGTTGGCTGATGGTTATTTATCAGACAAATATTTGTCAAATGAATTACAAAAGTGCAGCCACTATAACCTCATTGTTGTAGAACACTTATCTACAAACACTGATAGAAATAAACTTACTTTGTCTATTAAAAACTTTACAGCATCACTTACGTAATTTTTATTGTAAATTATCTCTTTTGTTGGATGTTTTTACTGCACGATCTACTCGATATTAAATTTTTGCTTATCTTAAAAACAACATTCACGATATTATCTAAATTTCATATATTGCCCAGCTCTAGTTGGAAACTGAAACTATGATCAGATGTTTTTGTCGTATCACCTCGGCTTAAACTCTGCCAGGAAAGAGTGTGTAGTAGAGTTGTGTAGTAGTATTGTGTAGCTGTGTGTGTGTAGTATTGTGCAGTAGTGTGTAGTTGTGTGTGTAGTTGTGTGTGTAGGTGTGCGAGCAGACAGAGTGGATTAAAGAGCAGTGCGTCACCTTTGGCCCGAGTGTCCGCCTTTTCGTATCGCCGGGAGGAACGCAGCATCCATCACGGCTTTGGCTCCTCTTTAAAAACTCCACACTTCTCTCTCTCTCTCCATCTCAATCTTTCTCTCTCTCTCCATCCCTCTCTCTTTTGCTCATCCCTCTCTGTGTTCTGTCTCTCCACTCTCTTTCTGTGTATCTCTCTCTTTCACTCACTCAATCCTTCATCTTTTTTCACATTCTTTTCTTTCTCTCTCTTTTTCTCTAACTCTCTTATCTCTCTCTATTACTCTCTCTTTCTCTCTCTCTTTTGCCCCTCCCCCTCTCTGTGTCCCGTCTTTCTCTGTCTATCTTTTGTTTCCTCCATCTTTTTTCTCATTCTTTTCTTTTTTCTCTCTTTCTCTCCACTCTCTCTGCACCTTCTCTCTTTTTTCTCTCTCTCTTTCTTCCTTTCTTTCTTTTCTATTCCCCTTCTTTCAAGTCTCTTTCTTCCTCATTTATCTTTTTCTTTCTATCTCCTTTACTCCCTCTTTGTAATGCCCTTTTTCTTTTTTATTCTCTCTTGTTCTCTTTCTCCCTTTCCTCTCCCTCTCTCTCTCTCTGTATTTCTTTTTTCTTTCTCTCTCTCTCCTCTCTCTCACAATCCCTCTCTTCTCTAACTCTTTCTCTTCTCTCAGTTTCTCTTTCCCTCTCTTTCTCTCTCTCTCTTTTTCTCTGATGCTTTTACAAGTTAGACTTTTATTCTCCTCTTTGGCAGATTTTCCTTCTGTCTTGCTGTTTTAAATGAATATGTTTCTTCCGTTACTGTATCTTTCAGGCGTCTTTAATTCAATTCATTCATATTTTCAACTCAAAACTAATTTAAAAAAACAACAAACTGCACACTGTGTTTTGCTGACGAATGTGTTCAGACACTTTACGACATATAAAATACTCTCTACTCTGTTCTCAAACCTTTATTGACTCTTCTCCGACTGGACCGTGATTCAAACGACACATTAACGTGACTTCTCCTTCTTCTCTCTCTGTGGATAAACGCTTACCTCAGCAGACTCTCCTTCTCTTACACACGACGGAGGAAATATAAATAAAAAGCCCGATTCTTCCCCGAGCCGCGGCAGGAGCAGGACGACCACCACGGCTCATAAAACACTCGATAAAGAGACACTACGGAGGCTTTACGGAGAGAGGTCTGCCTGTCTCCATGGAGATGTGTCTGCTTTCACACAGACTTTTCTCCTCAGTTAAATGACAGCACTACAAGATGTTTGCTTTTTATTGTTGTAAAGTGCTAGGGCCCAACCGATATGGCTTTTTGGGAACCGATTCCGATTCCTGTTTCTTCAACACTACAGACCTGTTCACACACAGACCTGTTCACACTACAGACCTGTTCACACTACAGACCTGTTCACACTACAGACCCGTTCACACTACAGACCTTCACACTACAGACCTGTTCACACTACAGACCTGTTCACACTACAGACCTGTTCACACTACAGACCGTTCACACTACAGACCGTTCACACTACGACCCGTTCACACTACAGACCTGTTCACACTACAGACCTGTTCACACCACAGACCTGTTCACACTACAGACCTGTTCACACCACAGACCTGTTCACACTACAGACCTGTTCACACCACAGACCTGTTCACACCACAGACCTGTTCACACTACAGACCTGTTCACACTACAGACCTGTTCACACTACAGACCCGTTCACACTACAGACCCGTTCACACACAGACCTGTTCACACTACAGACCTGTTCACACTACAGACCCGTTCACACTACAGACCTGTTCACACCACAGACCCGTTCACACTACAGACCTGTTCACACTACAGACCTGTTCACACTACAGACCTGTTCACAATACAGACCTGTTCACACACAGACCTGTTCACACACAGACCTGTTCACACACAGACCTGTTCACACTACAGACCTGTTCACACTACAGACCTGTTCACACAAGGTAAAGAACCTTTGTCATAACACTGTTAGTTTTTATCTACAAACTCACACATCACAGCAAAATCTGAAATCACATGAGCAGAAAGATCAAACACAAAGAATGAAACATGAATCAAACAGAACAATGGTCTGAGCAGAAACACATTGATGTAAATGGTTTGTCACAGACACATTGCGTTTCTGTTTGACATCTCTGAACTCTCTTTAGCAAAATGTAAATATATAAAATATATTTCACAATTCAAAATTTACAGTAAATGTGTATTTTCCAATTTTTTCTTTAGCTCAATAAGATAAAACCCAACTTATTCAGATACAAAATCTTTTGTGTGAAGTGTGAATCCCAATGACACTGAACTGAACCTTTGGTGACTTTGTGTCTGAATCAGAACTAAAGCTTCTGAGAAAGTCAAATGAATGATGAAACTCATGAGAACACCTGAAGAATGTGTGAGAGTTTTGACGGCAAAACTTGCTTCTGAGGGGGAAATTTAACTGTTTTGAAAGTAAAACTAAATTTAGCTAGAGACGAAGTTAAGTTTTGAGAAACTGAAGCTCCGTTTAGGATTCTGTGTGAGCTGTTTGCAAATTAACTTTTAGAATGGACAAGTGTGTCAAAGCAGGTGAGAAAAACTGTAATTAGAAATAGAATGATACTGTTTTATTAGGAGCAGGTGTTAAAAAAACTGTGTCTGACTTTAGTGATCTTAAGTTGGGTTTATTTAGGTCACATTTAGTCTTACTTTGATTCTTATGAGAGACTTTAAAAGCTTGAACTTGTTTGTATCACATTATTTTATTACAGTTTTTTTCAGTAGCTTTGGCTCCAAAGTCAAGGTAATTAAACACACTTCAAAACTTAACATCCAGGATGCAGAACACACTCTACCTTTGCTACAACAGTAACACCATGTCTGTCTTCACTCTTTTTGCTGAACTCCTCACACAGTGTTTTGCAAAACCTTACACACAATTAGCCTTCCTTAACTCTTCGGTCACTGCTGTTAAACTATGTTTTTATAACAAACACTTTTGCTCCAAAGGGATGTTTTCTTGGTTCAATCACCTGAACAATGAACGCTTGTGCTGTGACTCTTCTGACAAATAAATCTGGCCCATGAACATGAACTCTATTAGGACAAATAGAGTTACTTTTGTTTTAGAGCGTCAAACCAGACAAGAAGAAGTGTGAGGAAGAAGACATGAAGACAGAGACAAAAGTGTGAGGATGTGAGAAGAAAGAGAACTTGGAAACAGGGACAGATGATTTAGCCCAATGTCAGACACTTCACTGTGGTCAAGATTAGACAGGAACACACCTTTAGCTCGTCGAAGAATTTACTTTACATTGTCAGTAAATCATGTAACCTGGCTCACGCCAGATGGATATGTATTGAACTCCCAACTGAGTTCTCACTATATCCATCTGGGACTTGACTCGCTGAAAGCGTTCGAGAAAAGGCGGGGCGTTTAGTGAAATACTTGGAGCTGATTGGGTGTGGGGCCTACCTTATTTGAGCTAGCCAATCACAGCAACAACTCGTAATGGTGTATCCAATGTCCGCTTGGGATAGAACAAGTGTCACACACACTGCTCTTCTTTCAAAAAGACATTACTCCGTATTTGTGCTAAAACCGCATCAAAAGCATCAGAAACACGTACATCCACGGGAGCCGCCGTCTTTACAGTATTTAGCTTGAATCACACTCGGCGCTAACAGCCTGTGTTAGCCCGCCCTGCTACAATGTGATTGGGCCTCAAAACCACGCTGCTGTGATGTGAGTGGGCCGAACCACGGCCGTTTCGGACTCTCAAACCAATCGGGCCGCATAAAGGCCAGATGGTTTATCTAGTGTTTGTGAATTCACAAATATCGCGAGATAAACCATCTGGCTGGCCAGGTTATAAATCATGTGCTTGTTTCACAATTCTGAACATTTTTGTTTCACAATCTCCTTAATTTCCAAAATATTCTGAAAAATAAATTGATATCATGTTGAAATAAATTCCAAGCAGTGTTTAGCTGGTTAAGGTGAAAGTTAATCCATGTGTTGCTTTTGTTTCATGTTCAAACAAATAAGTGTAGTTTTTACATGAGTGTGAAATATTTTACACAAAAAGTGCAGTTTAGAGATGAGTGTTAATCATTTTAACCACAAAGTGTTATTTTCACAAAGGTGTCTGGAGTTTTGTACAAAAAGTGTACATGTGCAATCATTCTAAAATGTTTAGACAAACGAGTGATAAATCTGACTGAATATAGAGGCTTTGCCATATTTATCACAATTTCCAAAAATGTGCCAAAGCGATTGAAAAAAACTGTAATATGCACAATGTCGCAGCATTAACACCTCTTTTCATGACTAATTTACATGTGAATGTGTGTCCAGGAATCATCAACACAGACACAACACTTTACAGTCACAGAGAGAACGAGCAAGGTTATTGTTGTAGCATCATGAGCTAATCGCTAACTACAGAGAGGTAACAAGTCACATTGAAAGTTAAAGCGAGTACGTTTTCAACACGGCCAGATCCAAGCTTTAAAATGAGGTATAACATGTCCTAAATATCGGTGGTATATCGGTGATATTTTGGCAGATAACCGATAGGCGTATAAGTACTCGTATCGGAAAAAATAATATATCAGTTAGGCCTAGTAAAGTGTATAGTGTAAACGGAAAGTGTTGACCAGTGTAAGTTCTAACTGTGCACACAATCAATTCTAGTTACTACAACAAAAAGTAATATAGAGGGATTTTTTGTTTATCACACAGGCGATGTGTGCGCACTCGTTATGCACAAAGAGCCACCGCTCATAAGCCCTGTTTCCATAGGCTCGGGGCGGGGCGGTACGGTGCTGTTTCCACTGAGCAAAGCGACCCGTTCCTCCCCGTTTGCTGGGTGCATAGCGACCCGCTTTTGGCCCTGCCTTTAGCCTGGACCCTGGAACAGACCTTACAGCGGTCCACCTTTTAGGCTAGATGGTTGGACAAGAGAAAACACAGACTCAGGTAAAAACCAGACGGAAACAGCAGATAAAAACATGAAATAATGTTCCTCACCTAACGCAGACTTGATCCCTGTCAAACCACCACATTTCCAATGATGAAAACTTTATTTGTTGCTCCGATAGACTTAGCAAAGCAAAGCTAGCGCATTAGCATCAGCTGTTTTCTTGTTTGTCGAGGCAAAACACTGTAAAAAATTGTAAATCCTGTGCGTAATGTGTCCGACATAATCCAGCCTCAAACATTAAACAAAACACGTTTAATAAGCATCATAGAGTCGCAGAGACTTTGCCAAAAATCATAAAAAAGTGTAGATAAACCGGAAGTAGTTTCTTGTTTACACCTCGAGTCACAGCCACAGACGTCAAATTATTACACGTCTTTTTGTGAATCGCTCAGATTGACGCCAGGAAGAAAAGTATAATTCAGGTACATTTTCTTTTTATTTATTTAAGAAAGCATGTGTAATGTCAGCCCGATCTCACAGGAAAGCGTACATATACCACGACATAACGCAACATGTAAATTGCGTATGATTAGCACGAGTTTAAGGCTCTTTTGCGTAATTATAGTACGCGTCACAGTCCCATTCATTTCAATGGTGGTTGTTAAGACGTGCTCTTATTCATGAAAATTAACAAAATCACACATCTAATCTTAACCTGCCCCAAGCCCAACCCTAATGTTAACCATTTTAGTAACTTTATGCCTGAACTTAACCGTTTCACCTGAAGAAAACGTCCCACATGGCTTCAACCAAATCTCGTGTCATTTTTACGCTTTTTCATATCGTGCTGTATGTACGGCGTAACATAAGTAAGCAAAACAGGACTGATATCGTGCTAAAAATACGCTATTTTCGTACGCCTTCTTGTGAGACTGTGTTGGTAATGTGTGAGTGACGTAGCAGACCCTCAGGGGCTGGACTGCAGTAGAAACACTCACCATCATTAACATAAGCGGCCCAAACCGCTCTAAAGTGAACCTGTCTGAGGGACCCAGGCCAATGGAAACGTGGCTATTGACCCTATTTTGTCCCGCCTACTTTTCTAGGACGTGCACTTCCTGTTTAGCTGCATTTAGCCTGTAGATTTCAGTCGATGGGTTTATTTTAACTGTCATTATATTTAATTAAAATTGCCCCACAAGACAGACAAACAAACACGTTAGCTACCTTAACAGAGCTAAACAGGAAGTGCATTTCCAAGCCAAGTGGGCGGGACAAAATAGGGTCAATAGACACAAACAGTGGAAACAAGTTGAAAAAAGCATTGCTGTCAACTACAAGAGTTCATCAATCATCACGTTTAAATCCCCTTGATTTTAATGCGCATTAAGGAGTATCTTTTTAACACCTGTAGAGTAAACTAAAGCTCCTGTTTCGTTGTTCCGTGTGTTGTTTAGGTTTTCCGTACGGACCTGATCACAGCCATGAAGCTCCCGGACTCGGCTCCTCTGGGTCTGGAGGACTTTTACATTCTGTCCGATCCCTGGAGGCAGGAGTGGGAGAAGGGAGTCCAAGTGCCCGCCAACGTGGAGGCCATTCCCCAGCCCGTGGTCAGGTAAGAACCCAGAACTGAGAACTGCTGCTGGTTCTACTGCTGCTGCTGCTTCTACTCTTTCTGGTGATGACGTGGTCTGAGTTTGATGTGTTCTGTTAAATTGTTGGTGATTATTTGGACGTTTTGGCTGCGTTATTATTGTGTATTGGCCCAGTTTTCTTAAAATGATGACTAATATCAGGTTGGCTTGACTCTTTGTGAAGCCGAGACTTTGAAGTTTCTGTTGCCTGATGATTTTTAAAGTGATTTTATATTTTCCTCGGTAAATATGCGGTGCAGTTTGACACTGGTTAAACTGGCAATAAGTTGATCTTGTCTTTACTGTTGGGTTTTCATCATTCTAAAGCTATTTCTTCTCTTCTCTCTCTCTCTCTCTCTCTCTCTCTCTCCTATCTTTCTTTCTTTCTCCTCTCTCTGTCCTCTCCCTACTCTCTCTCTCTCTCTCTACTCTCTCTCACTCCTCTCTCTTTCTCTTTCTCTCTCTGACTCTCTAACTCTCTCAGTCTCTCCCTCTCTCTCTCTTCTCTCTTTTTCTCTCTCTCCTCTCTCTCTCTCCCTCTTTCTCTCCCACTCTCTCTCTCTATTCTCTCTATCTCTCCCTCTCTCTCTCTCTGTGGTCAGACAGTTGGAAACAGAAGTCTTGGGTGTGAACTGGAAACTTGTGTCTCTTCATGTTTAGACTCCAACAGCGTCAAAAGTTCAAGCAAAGTGCAGCTTCGCCTGATTTACATTACATATATATATATATATATATATATATATATATATATATATATATATATATATAATATATATATATATATATATATATATATATATATATATATATATATATATATATAATATATATTAGGGTTGCACAATATATCGAAAAAATATCGATATCGCAATATTGACACGTGCAATATCCATATCGCAAGGATGTGCAATAATTTATTACATTTTATGCATTATTCATCCGTTTTTAGCGCCGAGTGATTTGACTCCGTTCTCGTCTTCTCCTAAGAACAACTCTTGTGATTTGTGTTGGTTTAAAACAAGATTGAAAAGGCACAAAAACTAGTTGTGATAAAGCTGTGACCTGTCAGGCATAACGTGTGTAGGGGTACCGACTGCGGTTGCCAGATTTTCAGAGCAACCAGCAACTAAGCCTTGTAAAAAATCGTCCTAAAACATGACCGGCGCCTCAATAAAAATAAGTTAATAAATGATTAAGCAATTACTAAGACACAGAACGTGTGCGGTTTATACGCACATCGTTTTAATAGTGTAATAATGACTTTAAATAAATGTACAGAGAAATATCGAATATCGCAATCTCAGAGCCCATATCGCATATCGCAGAAATTTTCAATATCGTGCAGCCCTATATATATGTTACAGGCAAAGTTGATAATCCAGGCATTCTATAGAATGCCTGGTGTTTTCAGGCAAAGTAGGAAATAAATGTGTTATTCTCTACTTTGCCTAGGCATTCTATACAATGCCTAGGCATTCTATAGAATGCCTGACAACTTTTAGGCAAAGTAGAGAATTTTTGACAAAGCATAACTTCTTGAAATGCAAACAACAAACACATACAATTTTAATTAAATACCATCCAAACTAGGGCCCAAGGGCCAAACTTGGCCCTTCAGTAGGATTAATTTGTCGTTCTGATGTTTGAGTATTACATTTTACATTTTGTTTTATTGTTTCAAATATCAAGTCAATTCCCCTAAAACCCATTAAGAGATAATTTCATTTCAAATCCTTGCCTGGTTGAAGTTGGTTTGGTTGGTTACGCAAGAAAAAATGCAAGTAAACAAGATTTTGACATGCTAAAAAAAAGAAGGAAGTTCAATTTCTATTACAAATTTTGTTAAGACACCAATGAAAGAGTGCAAATTCCAAAATGGATGAAAATGTCATGTTTTTATAATGTTTTTTTTTTTTTTTTTTTTTTTGAATTTTAAGCAACATTTGATAATATTGTCTAGCTCTAACTGCGGGAGTGGTTGTTGTTGGTTGTGGGGTGTTTGTGACTGTGGTTGGTGCTGTGGTTTGGTGTGTGGAGGGTTGTTGTGAGGTGTGTTGTGTTGGTGGATGGTGGGTTGTGGTTGGTGGATGGTGGTTGTGGTTGGTGATGGTGTGGTTGGTGGTTGTATTGTGGTTGTGGGTTGGTGTTGGTGGTTGGTGGTTGTTGTGGTTGGTGGATGGTGGTTGTTGTGGTTGGTGGATGGTGGTTGTGGTGGTGGATGGTGGTGTGGTTGGTGGTTGTATTTGGTGGTTGTTGTGGTTGGTGGTTGTTGTGGTTGGTGGTTTTGTGTTGTGGTTTTTTAGTTGTGGTGGTGGTTGTTGTGGTTGGTGGTTGTGTTGTGGTGGTTGTGGTGGTGTTGTGGTTGGTTGTGGCAACTAATTGTTCATAATCCAATTGTTTTCTTTCAATAATAAACAAATACAATTTTGCTAAACATTTTAACACTTTATAACATTTTGCAAATGTAAGCCTTTTTAAAAAACTAAAAAAAATAACAGAACCACAACTATGTCTACAGCTGACCACAAACACAACAACCATCACAACTGCAGCAACAGTAAGGCTTTGCGGAGGTGCCCAACTTTTTCCTTAGATGGACAAATTAGTATTACATATTCCAACGGGAGGGCCAAATTTGGCCCTTGGGCCTTAGTTTGAATGTGTTTTTTAAATAAATTGTATGTGTTTTCCGTTTGAATTCCAAGAAATTATGCTTTGGCAGTGATTCTCTACTTTGCCTAAAAGTTGTCAGGCATTCTATACAATGCCTAGGCATTCTATACAATGCCTAGGCATTCTATAGAATGCCTAGGCATTGTATAGAATAACACATTATTTCCTACTTTGCCTGAAAACCCAGGCATTCTATAGAATGCCTGGATTATCAAACTTGGCCGTTGTTAACATATATATATATACATATATGATACTGTATAGTAACTGTATATCCTCTCTCCCTCAGCCTGCTCTTCTTCTCCCCCTTTTCTCCTCTCTTCCCTCTTTTCTCTTCCCTTTTCCATATCTCTGTATTCTCTTTCTCTCTCTCGTTTCCCAAACTTATTCTTCTCCCCCTGCATCCTTCTCTCTTCCTCTCTCTCTTTTCTTCTCTTTCTTTATCTCTGTATCTTCTTCTCTTTCTCTCTTTCCTCTTTCTTTATCTCTCTTCCCTCTTTCTCTCTCTCTCTTCCCTCTCTCCTTCTCTCTCTTCCCTCTTTCTTTCTCTCTCTTCCCTTTTTCTCTCTCCCCCTCCTTCTCTCTTCCCTCTCTCCTTCTCTCTCTCTCCCTCTTTCTTTATCTCTGCATATCTCTCTTTTTCTCCCTCCCTCTCTCTCTTCTCTCTCCTCTCTCCTCCCCTCCCTCTCTCTTCTCTCTCTCTCTTCTCTCTCTCTTCCTCTCCCCTCTCTTCATCTTTCTTCTCTTCTTCCTCCCTTTCTCTCTCTCTCCCCTCCTCCCCTCCTCTCTTTTCTCTCTTCGTTCTTCTCCCTTCTCTTATCTCTCTCCCTCTCTCACTCCCTCCCCTCTTTCTCTTCCCCTCTCTCTTAATCCCCCCCTCTCTTCCCTCTCCCTCCCCTCGCCTCCCTCGTCTCTCTTTTCTCTCTCTCCCTCCCTCTCTCTCTCCCCCCCTCTCTTTCTCTCCCTCTAACTCCCCTCCCACCTTCTCTCTCCCTCCCTACTCCCTCCCTCCTCCCTCTCTCTTCTTCTTCCCTTCTTCTCTCTACCTCTCCTCCCCTCCCCCTCTCTTCTCTCTCTTCCTTATCTCTCTCTTTACATTCATACCTCTTTCTTCCTCTCCTCTCCTCCCCCCTCTCTAAATCTTCTCTCTCTCCTATCTCTCTATCTTTACATTCATCCTGCTTCTTTCTCTCTCTCTTATCTTCTATCTTACATTCTCCTCTTCTCTCTCTCTTTATCGTCTCTATCTTTACATTCATACCTCTTCTTCTCTCTCATCCGTCTG